>JAXCGZ010014127.1:27500-34676 GCA_037179515.1 Halocaridina rubra | reverse complement strand
TATATTTATATACGAATAATTTTTTACCCCGACCGGGAATTGAACATAGGACTTATAATTACAAAGTCAAGGCGCTTCCAACTGAGCCACAGAAGGTTAAAAGGAATCCAACCTTATAGCTTATATCTGCTACACCTAGGAATGACTGCATTCTATCTAAATGCTACTATGTTCAAATTATTGATTCCCCAACCTCATTCGTGGCTTTATTATTGCATTTAATTCAATTCCCAATCTCATTCGGGCTATGCAATAACCAAATAAGCACATTACATATGTTAAAACATGAAAATCTTTTTGCTCCGTAAAGGACTTGAACTTAGGACTTATAATTATTAAGTCAAGGCACTACCAACTACACCATAGAAGCTTAAAAGGAATCCAACCTTATAGCTTATATCTGCTATACTTAGGAATGAACGCATTCTATTTCAATGCCACTATGTTCATATTACAGATTACCCAGCCTTACTTGTGGCTTTCCTTTCGAATTTAATTCAATTCCCAATCTCATTCGGGCTATACAATAACCAAAAAAGCACATTACATATGTGAAAACATGAATAATTTTTTTTTCTCCGACCGTGACTTGAACCTAAGACTTTTAATTACTAAGTCTGGGCACTACCAACTACACTACAAAAGGTTAAAAGGAATTACGGTCGATGTAAAATTTATTCATGTTTTCACATATGTATTGTGTTTATTTGGTTATTGTTGGAAAAGAATGATATTGGGATTTGAATTAAATGCGAAAATGAAGCAACGAGTGAGGTTGGGGAATCTGTAATATGAACATATTGGCATTCAGATAGCATGCGTCCATTCCTAAGTATAGCAGATATAAGATTTAAGGTTGCATTCCTTTTAACCTTCTGTGGTGTAGTTGGTAGTGCCTTGACTTAATAATTTTAAGTCCTAGGTTCAAGTCCCTGTCGGGGAAATAAATAATTCATGTTTTCACATATGTAATATTTAGCAAAGGGTAAGGATGTGTAGTTTGCATTTTTGGATATGGAGAAAGCGTATGATAGAGTTGATAGAAATGCAATATGGAATGTTTTAAGATTATATGGTTTTAATGGTAAAATGTTGCATGCAGTGAAGAGTTTGTATGAAGGGAGTAGAGCTTGTGTTAGGGTAGGGAATGAAGTGAATGAGTATTTTCCAGTGAGTGTGGGACTTTGACAGGGATGTGTGATGTCACCATGACTGTTCAATTTGTATATTGATGGAGTTGTAAGAGAGGTGAATGAGCGAGTGCATGGTTGAGGTTTGAGAATGGTAGATGGAGATGATAATAAGTGGGAGCTGAATCAGTTGCAGTTTGCAGATGATACTGTGGTGGGGGCAGATTCAGAGGAAAAGCTGTGTCAGTTAGTGTCAAAATTTGGAATGGTGTGTGAGAGAAGGAAGTTGCGAGTGAATGTGGGAAAGAGTAAGGTTATGAGGTGTACAAGAAATGAGGATGGTGCTTTATTGTATGTTATGTTGAATGGAGAGACACTTGAGGAAGTTGACCAGTTTAAGTATTTATCCTTGGTTAAAGCTGCAAATGGTGGAGTGGAAGCATATGTGTGTCACAGAGTGAATGAAGGATGTAAAGTGTTGGGTGCGTTGAAAGAAGTGATGAAGAATAGATGGTTGGAAATGAATGTTAAGAAAGTTTTGTGTGAGAAAGTGGTTGTGCCAGCTGTGATGTATGGATCAGAGTTATGGCGTATGAAAGTAAGTGAGAGACGGAAACTGAATGTATTTGAGATGAAATGCCCGATGAGCATGATTGGTGTATCTCGGTTAGATAGGGTTAGGAAAGAAGTGGTGAGAGCAAGAACGGATGTCAGAAGAGAAATTGCAGCCAGAGTAGATATGAATGTTCTGAGATGGTTTAGCTATGTGGGAAGGATGGATGATGAAAGACTGCTGAAAAAGGTTATGAATGCAAGAGTTGTTTGGAGAAATGTTAGAGGGAAGCCTAGGTTTTGATGGATTGGTGAAGTAAGGAGAGCTCTGAATGATAGGAGGATGGATGTGAGGTAAGCAAGCGAGTGTGCTAGGAATAGGAATGAGTGGTGAGTGATTGTGACGCAGCTCTGATGGGCATCTGCTGTTACCACAGGGCTGCATCTTATAGAGGTAGCCCTGTGGTAGGGGCAGTAGGAGGAGTTGGCAGTTGTGAAGCAACACAGATTGTGGAAGAGACGGGAGGATGGCCTGTGGCACTCCAGCAGTGCCATCTGAACGGTCGCTAGCTCAATCATCATTGCCCATAGGACAAAGTAATCACCTTATTGTTTTCTTTCTTTGCTGTCGGCTACCCCCCCAATTAAGGGGGAAACAGACAAGGTAGATAGATATATACATATGCAATGTGCTTATTTGGTTGTTGTTGGACCCGAATGAGATTGGGAGTTGAATTAAATGCGAAAATGAGGCCACGAGTGAGGTTAGGGAATCTGTAACAAGAACATTGTGGCATTCAGAAAGAATGCGTTCATTCCTAAGTAAAGCAGATATAAGCTATAAGGTTGGATTCCTTTTAACCTTCTATGGTGTAGTTGGTAGCGCCTTTACTTAGTAATTATAAGTCCTAGTTTCAAGTTCCGGTCGGGGTGAAAAATGACTCATGTTTTCACATATTTAAGGTGCTTATTTGGTTACTGTTGGACCCGAATGAGATTGGGAGTTGAATTAAATGCAAAAATGAAGCTAAGAGTGAGGCTGGGGAATCTGTAATATGAACATTGTGGCATTCAGATAGAATGCATTCATTCCTAAGTATAGCAGATATAAGTTGTAAGGTTGGATTCCTTTTAACCTTCTGTGGTGTAGTTGGTAGCGACTTGACTTAGTAATTATAAGTCCTAGTTTCAAGTCCCGGTCGGGGTAAAAAATTATTCATGTTTTCAGATATATAATGTGCTTATTTGGTTTTTGTTGGACCAATATGAGATTGGGATTTGAAATAAATGCAAAAAAGAAGCCACGAGTGAGGTTGGGGAATCTGTAATATGAACATTGTGGCATTCAGATAGAATGCGTTCATTCCTAAGTATAGCAGATATAAGCTATGGGTTGGATTCCTTTTAACCTTCTGAGGAGTAGTTGGTAGCGCCTTGACTTAGTAATTATGAGTCCTATGTTCAAGTCCCTAGCGGGGTAAATAATTATTAATGTTTTCACATATGTAATGTGCCTATTTGGTTCTTGTTGGACCCAATGAGATTGGGAGTTGAATTAAATGAAACAATGAAGCCACAAGTGAGGTTGAAGAATCTGTAATATGAACTTAGTGGCATTCAGATAGAATGCGTTCATTGCTAATTATAGCAGATATAAGGAAACACTTATAGTTTAGCGGGCCATGCCAATGTTCAAAACCTACCAATAGATGGCGATAGGCTCTGAATAAAGAACTGGTGGATGAACACACAACAAAAATGTCGAAACTAGGCATACAAACAATGTTTTACTATCCAAACTAAAAATACTTACCTAACCTCTAAGTCAGGGGGGCTCTGTTCCCCTGGAACCCCCCATCTTACAATCCTAACTAAAAATACTTACCTAACCTTCAGTCGAACTACTTTCATGAGTGGAGGGATGAGGTCGTTGTGCGGCATGGCCCGCTAAACTGTAAACTACCCTATATAAGCTTTAAGGTTGGATTCCTTTTAACATTTTGTGATGTAGTTGGTAGCACCTTGACTTAGTTATTATAAGTCCTAGGTTCAAGTCCCAGTACATGTAAAACCTGATACATGTTTTCAACTATTTAATGTGCTTATTTGGTTATAGTTGGACCCGAATGAGATTGGGAGTTTTACTAAATGCGAAAACGAAGATAAGAGTATGTTCGGGAATATGTAATATGATCATTGTGGCATTCAGTTAGAATGCATTCATTCCTCAGTATTTCAGATATAAGCTATAAGCTTGGATTCCTTTTAACCTTGTCTGGTGTAGTTGGTAGCGCCTTGACCTAGTAATTATAAGTCCTAGTTTCAAGTCCCGGTTGAGGTAAAAAATTATTCATGTTTTTTAATATGTAATATGCTTATTTGTTCTAGTTGGACCCGAATGAGATTGTGAGATGAATTAAATGCAAATATGAAACCACGAGTGAGGTTGGGCAATCTGTAATATGAACATTGTGGCATTCAGATAGAATTCATTCATTCCAAAGTATAGCAGATATAAGCTATAAGGTTGGATTCCTTTTAACCTTCTCTGGTGTAGTTGGAAGCGCCTTGACTTAGTAATTATAAGTCCTAGGTTCAAGTCCCGGTTGGGGTAAAAAATTATTCATGTTTTCACATATGTAATGTGCTTATTTGGTTCTTGTTGGACGCGAATAAAATTGGAAGTTGAATTAAATGCGAAAATCAAGCTACGAGTGAGGTTGCGGAGTCTGTAATATGAACATTGTGGCTTTCAGATAGAATGCATTCATTCCTAAATATAGCAGATATAAGGGAACACCTACAGCTTAGCGGGCCATACCAATATTCAAAACCTACCAATAGATGGCGATAGGCTCTGAATAAAGAACTGGCAGATGAACACTCAAAAAAAATAGTGAAACTAGGCATACGAAACAATTTTGTATTATCCAAGCTAAAAATACTTACCTAACCTCTTAGCCAGGGGGGCATCACCCCTTGGGGCCCCCATCTTGCAATCCTAACTAAAAATACTTACCTAACCTTCAGTCGAACTACTTATCTGAGACGAGGGACGAGTTCGTTGAGCGGCATGGACCGCTAAACTTTAAACTACCCGATATAAGCTATAAGGTTGGATTCCTTTTAACTCTCTGTGGTGTAGTTGGTTGGGCCTTGACTTAGTAATTATAGGTCCTAGGTTCAAGTCCCAGTCGGTGTAAAAAATTATTCATGTTTTCACATATGTAATGTGCTTATTTGGTTCTTGTTGGACCCGAATGAGATGGGGAATTGAATTAAATGAGAAAATGAAGCCACGAGTGAGGTTGGAGAATCCTTAATATGAACATTGTGGCATTCAGATAGAATGCGTTCATTCCTAAGTACAGCAGATATAAGGGAACACTTACAGTTTAGCGGGCCATACCAATGTTCAAAACCTACCAATAGATGGCGATAGTCTCTGACTAGAGAACGTGTGGATGAACACAACAAAAATGGTTAAAATAGGCATACGAAACAATGTTTTACTATCAAATCTAAAAATACTTATCTATTCTCTAAGTCAAGGTGCTTCGCCGCCCTGGGAACCCCCATCTTACTATCCTAACTAAAAATACTTACCTAACCTTCATTCGAACTACATATCTGAGTGGAGGGATGAGTTCGTTGAGCGGCATGGCCCGTTACACTGAAAACTACCCGATATAAGCTATAAGGTTGGATTCCTTTTAACATTCTGTGATGTAGTTGGTAGCGCCTTGACTTAGTAATAATAAGTCATGGGTTCAAGTCCCGGTCGGGGTAAAATATTATTCATGTTTTCACATATTTAATGTGCTTATTTGGTATATTATTGGACCCGAATGAGATTGGGAGTTGAATTAAATGCGAAAACGAAGCTAAGAGTAGGTTGGTGCATCTGTAATATGAACTTTGTGGCATTCAGATAGAATGCGTTCATTCATAAGTATAGCAGATATAAGCTATAAGGTTGGATTCCTTTTAACCTTGTGTGGTGTAGTTGGTAGCACCTTGACCTAGTAATTATAAGTCCTAAGTTCAAGTCCCAGTCTTGTAAAAAATTATTCATGTTTTCACATATGTAATGTGCTGATTTGGTTCTTGTTGGATCCGAATGAGATTGGGAGTTGAATTAAATGCGAAAATGAAGCCACGAGTGAGGTTAGGGAATCTGTAATATGACCATTGTGGCATTCAGATAGAATGCGTTCATTCCTAAGTATTGCAGATATTAGCTATGACGTTGGATTCCTTTTAACATTCTCTGATGTAGTTGATAGCACCTTGACTTAGTAATTATAAGTCCTAGGTTCAAGTCCCGGTCGGGTAAAATATTATTCATGTTTTCACATATGTAATGTGCTTATTTCGTTCTTGTTGGACCCGAATGAGATTTGGAATGGAATTAAATGCGAAAAAGAAGCCACGAGTGAGGTTGGGGAATCTTTAATATGAACACTGTGGCATTCAGATAGAATACATTCATTCCTAAGTGTAACAGATATAAGGGACCACCTACAGTTTAGAGGGCCATAGCAATGTTCAAAACCTACCAATAGACGGCGATAGGCTCTGACTAGAGAACTGGCAGATGAACACTCAACAAAAATGGTGAAAATAGGCATACGAAACAACTTTGCAATATCCAAACTAAAAATACTTACTTAACATGTTAGCCAGGGGGGCTTCGCAACCTGTAGCCCCTATCTTACTATCCTAACTAAAAATACTTACCTATCCTGCAGTAGAGCTACTTACCTGAGTAGAGGGATGAGTTCGTTGAGCGGCATGGGCCGCTAAACTGTAAACTACCCAATATAAGCTATAAGGTTGGATTCCTTTTAACCTTCTGTGGTGTAGTTGGTAGGGCCTTGACTTAATAATAATAAGTCCTAGGTTCAAGTCCCGGTCGGAATAAAAAATTATTTATGTTTTCACATATGTAATGTGCTTATTTGATTATTGGTGGACCCGAATGAGATGGGGAATTGAATTAAATGCGAAAATGAAGCAATGAGTGAGGTTGGGGAATCTGTAATATGAACATTGTGGCATTCAGATAGAATGCATTCATATTAAAGATAGCAGTTATAAGCTATAAGATTGGATTACTTTTAACCTTTTCATGTGTAGTTGGTAGCGCCTTAACTTAGTAATTATAAGTAATAGGTTCAAGTTCCGGTCAGTGTAAAAAAATTATTCATGTTTTCACATATGTAATGCGCTTATTTGGTAATATATATATATATATAAATATATATATATATATATATATATATATATATATATATATATATATATATATATATATATATATATATATATATATATATATATATATATATATATATATATATATATATATATATATATATATATATATATATATATATATATATATATATATATATATATATATATATATATATATATATATATATATATATATATATATATATATATATATATATATATATATATATATATA
>JAXCGZ010014127.1:15000-20000 GCA_037179515.1 Halocaridina rubra | reverse complement strand
CAGCAAAGTCATTGGTAGCATGTATTACCCAAATCCTTGATTCCATTTCGACCTCGTCATTTAAATGAATTTAGCTCCATGATGCTTAAATAACATATTCAAGAAACTGTTCGAAAGGAAAAAACTCAATTCAAGAAACTGGAAAAGTTCACTCTTTGATGAAATTTATAGTGATCTACGAAAACATATAAGTGACTTAAAAAACAATCTAGATAAAAAATAGGAAATTCTAATTAAAAACAGGCTTTGGACTACAGAATTTAACAGTGCTTGCATTATCAATTTGTCTTCAAAGTCTATTTACCCTAATGCGGTGACTGCTTTATAATATGGTATCCCTTTTCTATTCTATTATGTCTACCTTGGCTGTTTCCCCCTTTAATTGGGAGATATCCGATATAAAAAAAAAAGAAAACAATAAGGGGATTACTTTGCTCTATGGGCAATGACGATTGAGCTAGCGACCGTTCATATGGTACTGCTGGAGTGCCACAGCCCATCCTCCCGGCTCTTCCACAACCTGTGTCGCTTCATAACTATCAACTTCCCTACTGCCCCTACCACAGGGCTACTTCTGTAAAATGCAGCCCCGTGGTAACAGCAGATGCCCATCAGAACTAGTGTCACACTAGCATGCTAATTTACTTCCCTCACATCCATCCTCCTATCATTCAGGGCTCTACTTACTCCATCCATTCACCCAAACCTAGGCCTCCCTCTATCATTTCTCCCATCAACTATCGCCTTCATCACCTTTTTCAGCAGTCTTTCATCATCCATCCATTCCACATAGCCAAACCATCTCAGAACATTCACATCTACTCTGGTTGCAAATTCACTCCTCACAACCGTTCTTGCTCTCACCCCTTCATTCCTAACCCTATCCAACCGAGATAAACCAATCATAACTCCTCAGGTATTTCATCTCAAACACGTTTAGTTTCCGTCTCTCACTTACTTTCACACCCCATAACTCTGATCCATACATCACAGTTGGCACAGCCACTTTCTCACACAAAACTTTCTTAACATTCATTTCCAACCTTCTATTCTTCATCACTCCTTTCAACGCACCCAATACTTTACATCCTTTATTCACTCTGTGACACACATCTGCTTCCACTCCACCATTTGCAGCTTTAACCGAGCCTAAATACTTAAACAGATCAACTTCCTCAGGTGTCTCTCCAATCAACATAACACACAATCCAGCACCATCCTCATTTCTTGTACACCTCATAACCTTACTCTTTCCCACATTCAATCGCAACTTCCTTCTCTCACACACCACTCCAAATACTGACACTAACTGACACAGCTTCTCCTCTGAATCTGACACCACCACAGTATCATCTGCAAATACCAACTGATTTAGCTCCCACTCGTTATCATCCGCATCTACAGTTTTCAAACTTCGACCACCCACTCGCTCATTCATCTCTCTTATGACTCCATCAATATACAAATTGAACAGCCATGGTGACATCACACATCCCTGTCTCAATCCAACACTCACTGGAAACCACTCACTCACTTTATTCCCTACCCTAACACAAGCTCAACTGCCCTCATACAAACTCTTCACTGCATGCAACAGTTTACCATCACTTCCATATAACTTAAAAACATTCCATATTGCCTCCCTATCAACTCTATCATACGCTTTATCCAGATCTAAAAATACAAAAGACACATCCTTACCCTTTGCTTAATATTTTTCACATAACTGACTAACTATAAAAATCTTATCTGTACAACCTCTACCTCTCTTAAAATCACTCTGCACTTCTGCGATCACATTTTCTGTCTTATGCCTAATCCTATTAAGCAGTATCATACCATACACTTTTCCTACCACACTCAACAAACTTATACCCCTTAAATTACTGCATTCATACACATCTCCCTTTCCTTTGTATAGGGACACTATACAAGCACTCACCCATTCCGCCGGCACCACTGAAAAAATAAAGCATATATTAAACACTCTCACTAACCATTCCAATGCATTCACACCCCTTCTTTCAACATCTCCGCTCTCACACCATCCATTCCAGGTGCTTTACCTGCTTTCGCTTCATAAAGTGCCTTATTCACCTCGTCTCTTGTTATCTCTTTCTCATTTTCATCTCCCATTACTGGCACTTGAACACCCCCCACTGCCTCTATAGCTGCCTCTCTATCTTCCTCAGCATTCAGCAAGCACTCAAAATATTCTGCCCATCTTTTCTTTGTATTGTTCCCTCTTAACAACTGTCCATTCACATTTTTCACTGTCTCTTCCATCCTCGATCCACCCTTCCTTACTCTCTTCACTTCTTTCCAAAACCTCTTTTTTATTCTCCTCATATGACCTACTAAAATCCTGTCCCCACCTAACATTTGCCAACCTCTTGTCTTCCTCTACCTTCCGCTTGGTTTCCACATTTTTCTCCCTATATCGTTCATACTTCTCCCAACTGTTACACTGCAGCCATTCCTCAAAAGTCCTCTTTTTCTCTTCCACCTTCATTTTCACACCTTCATTCCATCACTCACTGCCCCTCCTCATGCCACCTACAACACACATCTTTCCACACACATCTCTTGCATGTCCCACAAAACATTGTTTCATCAACTCCCATTCCTCCTCTAACTCCCCAACTTCTCTTTCTTTCACCCTGTCATATGCCACTCCCAACCTGTCCTGGTATTTATGTCTCTTCTCTGGCTTTTTCAACTTTCACATTTTCACCATTTCCCTTCTACATCCCCCCACTCTATTTCCCCACTATTTTGCTACTACCACTTTTGCTTCAACCAAAAAATGATCAGACATTCAGCAACACATGCATATCTTTCACTCTACCAATCATGTTATTTGCTACCAACACATAAACCATCAATGCTCTTTCTTTCACTCTTCCATTTGCCACTCTCATCCATGTATACTTATTTATTAATTTCTTCTTGATAAAACTATTACCTATCACCATCTCTTGCTCCACACACATATGTACCAGTCTCTTGCCACTCTCATTCCCACCTGGTAACCCATACTTTCCTACAACACCTTCTACCTCTCCATCGCCCACTCTGGCTTTCAAGTCACCCAACACAACTACGTAGTTCCTTCTACTCAGACCATCCACACACCTAGTTAACTCATTCCAGAATTCATCCCGCTCTTCCTCACTTCACTCACATCATGACCCATACGCACTAACAAAAGCCCCACATTCCCTACCTATCCTAGCCCTCACCCACATCAGCCTTGAATTCACTTCTTTCCCTTCCATTACCTTATTTACCATCCATTCACTCAGTAATAATGCCACACCTACTCTCGCACTCTCTCTTTCAACCCCAAACACCCTATCTGTCACATCACAAAATGCCACTTCTCCATTTCCTTTCATCTTCGTCTCACACAATGCCAATGCATCTATCCTCCTCCTACAAAACATATATCCAATCTCACATCTTTTGCTCTCTACCGTACTACAACCACGCACATTTAGACACCCCGAAACTAGAGTTTGGGGAGAAGTTATTCTCCCCTCTACTCCCCTTCTTCTTTGACGTCTTGCAGGAAGTTAATACAAGGGGGGAATTCCCAGACCCCTCGCCCCATTCACTTTTAGTCGCCTCTTACGACATGCTGGGAAGATGTTGGTTCTATTCTTCTGCGGCTTCTGTTGAGACAGCTTTCAGTTAATTGGAAAAATAAAGTGATGTTCCGGCTTCTAATATCAATATCGCAAGAGGTCTTGTTTATCAGTGTATTAATAATTTTTCGAACAATTGTAATATACCATTTAGATTTCTAAGAGCACTTGCACAGATTAAACGTGACTCTGATATAATTGTTATCAAAACTGACAAAGCAAATTCCTTTGTAATATTAGATACAGATAGTAATATAAATAAAATTAATAAATTATTATCTGCTATAAGTACATACTCATAGTTAAAAAATAATCCCTTGGATGCTGTTATAAAACATGTCATCAGTAAGTTAAAATGCATTCTTAAAAATCACAAGTCCTTATTTGAGCATGTATATGTTCATCCTCCTAGACTCCCATATCTTTCTAGTTTAGCAAAAACTTACAAGCCTGGATTACCTATACGCCCTATTATTAGTTCTGTTAGTTAAATTTCCTATAAACTATCAAAGTTTTTAGTTAGCTTATCATCCCTTTTGTTGAGAAAAATATTTTCCTCCCATATTCTGAATTTCTATGACCTGATTGATCAACGTCAGAATATAGTTATCACTCTAGATATACATATGAACAGTTTTGACGTTTGTTCTATTTTTTCCAAAGAACCCATAAATAACTTGTTAGATTACCTTAGTTGTGAACTATATAATCATTCCATTCAATTACCTTAAACTGTTATGATGCAACTCATTCACCTTTGTTTTGCAGATTACCAGTTTGTTTTTGGCGATAAATATTACCAACAAACTTTCGCTATGGCTGTAGGAAACCCCTTATCTCCTTTTATTTCTATTTTTTATGTGGAATTTCTTGAAATACAGTACCTCCAAACTACTGTCCCTATAAATGCTAATTTTCATTGATTACGTTATGTTGATGATGTACTGTGTTTTTCCCGAACTATATTAATGTTCAGAAGTTTTTGAGCAAGTTGAATAATATTGTTCCCTTTATTAATTTCACGTTAGAACAAGAAAACAATAATAGCTTGCCATTCTTAGACATTTTATTACATTGACAATATTTTTCACTGAGGTTTGATATTTTTAGAAAATCCATAAATAATTTATACTAGGTGCATTTTATTCTGGTCATGATCTACACGTAAGAGAAACCAATATTTTCATCAACGTTTCTCCGTGCTCTAAGTACTGTAAGCCCAGAATATTTTGATGCTGAGATTACTTAAATCCTTGATACGGGAAAAAATCTGTTATCTAAATTGATTCTTAAATACCTGCTTCAGTGCTGCAAGACGCACACTTCAAAGACCTTCCCTCCCTGACAATAGTG
>JAXCGZ010014127.1:5000-7500 GCA_037179515.1 Halocaridina rubra | reverse complement strand
TTATCCAGTAAATAAGGTACGTTCAAATGGGCTCACATTACTTGCTGAGAATATTGTTAATAATGGAACAGACACGCTGAATATAATTTAATAATATACCTGTTGAACCAAACCCGTCCTTCTTATTTAACTCGTTTTGCATTTATTACAGCTAGGAATCGTTGTGCTGCTTAGATTCGAAGATCTATTCTTCCTTTATAAGAATGAATGTTGATGACTTTAACTCCTATCTCACAGATGAATGTTCCTGGTCCTAGGCCAAAGCACTCTCTTTGGCTCTCAGTCTTCAGCCAACTCATTGGTAACAGATTCCAGTGTACGTGTTTCTCGTATTATGCCTCTTTCTAAACCTATGCCCCAACTTATTTTTCTTCTGTCCGCAAAATTCGTTAGGTTCTTCACGTTTAATTTGAACAAGGATATCCCTGCAAGGTTCCTAATGGAGTTTGCAGATGAACTGACTCTCGGTTTTTACCATCTTTTTCGCTGTATTCTTTCAACCGGTACCTACCATGCATCACTGTAGTACGCTCTAGTTCAGTCTATTTCTATGTAGTGTGACCATTTTTCTTTCTAACTACCGACCTATTGCCCTAACCTCTTTTAGCTTTCAAGTATTTGAAATTTTGCTTAGTTCTCACTTCTATAAACATCTTAAATCTAACTTTCTTATTTCCGATCACGTGTACAGCTTCCACAAGGCAAGATCTAAAGGTTAACATCCTTTTCTATCTCACTCATATATAGTCATCGTCTCTAAAGAACTATGGCCAAACTTCCGGCGAATGACTTTACCCATTTTCTTTGCTATATGTTTTCCAATTTTCTTTCTGACCATTGTATATATGTGATCATCTAACTCGTTCCTAGTTATCAGTGGTGTTCCACAGGGATCTATTCTTTCACCAATTCTTTTCCTTCTCTTCATCAATAATCTAGAGTCTCCATTCTCCTCCCTTCTAAATAACTTTGCCAAACGTTTCTACCCTTCGCGTTTCCTTTAGTTTCTCTTCATAATCTTTATCTTCTTTCTTATACTTATTCTTATATTTATTTCTCTGACAAGGTTGAGTCTAAGGAATCAGACTTATCAATGACTCTTCTCATACTTTTAATATTGATTCTCTTTCTTTTTTCTATATGTAATCATTAGTTATCTTTTCTTTCGTTTCTACATCCATACATTCTCTGACGAGTTGGTGAGTTATTATCCACCCCCGCTGCCAAGGCCATGTATCACTCGCAAAGAGGCCTCATCTCACAGATACTGTCTGTAGATTTCTGTCACGGATTGGTTCTTGGAGCGACTGCTTCTTTACATCCACCTCCAGACTCAAGAACTATCTTCCTCATTCTATCTCACATAATTATTATAGCCTATCTTCTTTCAAAAAGCGGATCTATCGTCATCTCTGGGCCTAATCTTGCCATATTTCTAGATCTTTATTATTTCGACTATTCTTTCAGCCCGTACTTTTTCAAAAGTGCAATATGCTCCTCTCTCTGACCTTTTCCTCTTCAAAATGTTTTCTTAGTGCCCGGGCCGATAGAGGGCTATTTCTTGTCTGTTCCGGTGTCACAGACACACACACACACACACACACACACACACACACACACACACACACACACACACACACACACACACACACACACACACACACACACACACACACACACACACACACACACAGGAGAGAGAGGGCTGGGCAGATTGCATATTCCTAGACTTCCAGAAAGCGTTTGACACTGTTCCACATGGGAGACTTATTAGGAAGCTGCAATCAATGGCTAGAATAGGTGGAAATGTTTTGGAATGGATAAAAACTTACTTAGAAGGAAGGGAACAGAGGGTTAGAGTAAGACACTCAGTATCTGAATGGAGAAGAGTTAGTAGTGGAGTTCCACAGGGTTCAGTTTTAGGGCCACTTTTGTTCCTTGTATATGTAAATGACCTACCAGAGTCTGTAAATTCATTCATTAATATGTTTGCAGATGATGCAAAGATTGTGAAGAAAGTAAAAAACGAGAACAATGGTAGAGAACTTCAGGAGGATCTAAATAATCTGCATGAGTGGTCAGAAAAGTGGCTAATGAAATTCAATACTTCAAAATGTAAGGTAATGAGAATGGGTGCAAGTGCAAGAAGGCCCAAGCTTGACTACTCGGTGGCTGGAGTACAACTTCAAGAGACAGAAAATGAGAGAGATCTAGGAGTAAACATACTGGCAGATTTGTCTCCAGAAATACAAATAAATGGCATAGTAAGGGCAGCATATGCATTCTTATCAAATGTTAGGGTAGCCTTCAGGCACATGGACAAGGAAATGTTCAGAAATATTTATGTAACCTATGTGAGGCCAAAACTCGAATATGCAGCCCCCTTTTGGAATCCGCACTTGAAATAGCACATAGCTAAGCTTGAAAAAGTTCAAAGACATGCCACGAAACTGGTGCCAGAAATACGCAATCTCAGTACTGATGAGAGGCTGAGGGAATT
>JAXCGZ010014126.1:32500-34730 GCA_037179515.1 Halocaridina rubra | reverse complement strand
TGATCTAAGGGAATGATATTCAGCTACGAATGAGATGAGTGCCTGTGCCTAGAGAGAGAGAGAGAGAAGAGAGAGAGGAGAGGAGAGAGAGAGAGAGACTATTTAGACTAAATTTTCAAGATCTTAAGAGTTAGCTGCATCAAATGATTCCCCTGATATCGAACCTTGCCCTCTAAAATAGCAGAAGCACCATTCAGCCCATTTGCTCATGAGAAGAGAAATAGATAGATAGATAGATAGAGAGAGAGAGAGAGAGAGGAGAGAGAGAGAGAGAGAGAGAGAGAGAGAGAGAGGAGAGAGAGAGAGAGAGAGAGAGAGAGAGAGGAGAGAGAGAGGGGTTAAAGCGGTGCACGCCCTCACAAGCACTTTTTTAACCATGTACCCTTCTGTCAAGAAGCAAATATATTTAGTCTTAGAATATAAACTACTATTTGGTATATCCTACGCTTTATAGTATAGACCAACCATAACTTCCAGGTCCTCTCTCTCTCTCTCTCTCTCTCTCTCTCTCTCTCTCTCTCTCTCTCTCTCTCTCTCCTCTCTCTCTCTCTCTCTCTCTCTCTCTCTCTCTCGTGTGTGTGTGTGTGTGTGTGTGTGTGTGTGTGTGTGTGTGTGTGTGTGTGTGTGTGTGCGTGTATTTAATTTTTAGTTGTGTATTTCATTTTACCACTTTTCAAACAAATATTAGGTGTTCTAGTAGATTTAGGGAATTGTTGCAATTACCAGCAGTCGTTATATAATTTCAAAGGACCAACTGACACTTACTTTTATCTTGTAGGTAGGTTTGCGGGTTGTTGAGTAGTTGTGGAGTACTGCAGAACTGAAATGATCATTTCAAATTACTTTTAAATGCCTACCCATTATTGCCATAATCATAACACCCATTAATGATTTCCCTACCAGAGGGACAAGATTCTCACCAAGCATCGCTGGTAGCTTAACACAGACTCTGGGATCTGTGATGAAAGTTGTTCGTTATTAAGGAAATTCTTCTCATACTATCGCCATAGATAGAACCCTGGTCCTCTGGGCTATGATTATTATTTTGCATATTTATGTACACTGGCCATAATCCCCTTGGCTAAAGGAAGTGACCGAGTCAAAGCACGCACATTCGTAAGAAACCAGTTCACCCCCAATCTTATTTTTTTTTCACTGACGTATATATCAATCCAGCTTAGCTTTTTTCGCCTTTTTAAAGTGGGTTTACACGGTCAAACGGTTCGTCGAACGCGGTTCGACAGACAAGTGTTTGATGTTCGAACGTGTGAACGGGGTATTTGGTTGTCGAACACGTTTGTCAAACGTGTTCGACAACCAAATACCCCGTTCACACGTTCGAACATCACTTCAAACGCTTGTCTGTCGAACCGCGTTCGACGAACCGTTTGACCGTGTAAACCCCCCTTACGATGTCATGAACTTGCCTTCAGGCATCAGTACTAGTGTGCGTTCTGCGTATCCTTGTCATGCACTTCCTGTCGCGTCATGTAACTCTTTCGCGTTCTGCGGACCGTGAAGATTCTTGATATAATATTAAAAATAAAAGAAAAAGCAAAGATTAAATAAGCACGACCATTCGCTCTTTTTATAGGATATTTATATATTGTATTATGCATCCGTGTAAATGTAATAAATGTATAAGTTAATGAATAAATAATACATACTGTAATTAACATGGAACGGATGGGTAAAGCCATTCAGTTCGTTTTAATTTATGTAATGAATGTATAAATGTATTTCTCTTAATAACTAGGTTCATAAACAAACAAATAATACAAGATGAACTCAGTAATATCTCTCCGCCATCCGGTCCTGCTTTTTTTTTTTTTTATTAACGATTCATGTGCTGTGTGTAAGCATAGACGTATGTTTTGTTTTCAACGTCATGGAAGTACAAAGCATCTTATCAGTTCTTGTAATTTTAGTAAGGATTGTTTTTTCTCAGTATTGTTTTAAGTGATGACATAGTTCTTTCACCTCAGACAGCGATATTTCTCCAGTCTCGCTACTTCGCATACTTGCCTCTAACAGTGAGCGATTATCGCTAAAGTGACGTTATTCTTCATGAAAAGACGATATTTTAACGCTAAGAAACTAATGATGACGTTGAAGGATATCTTAAAACCCGATCGCCATCCCACTTCTCGGTCGCTGGAAGAAAGTGGTAAAGAAATTATTACTTTTTTTTTAATTATATGTGGGACCGCCTTAGCGTAACAGGTAGATT
>JAXCGZ010014126.1:0-27500 GCA_037179515.1 Halocaridina rubra | reverse complement strand
AGACTGGATGTTTTTTTTTTCCAGTGTGGATAGGATTCAGTAATCAGTAAGCAAACAAAATTATTTATTTGACAACAACTTTACTGAAAATTTCCCATTATTTGTAAAGCAGATTAAAGTATTTGGAAATTCATGCTGAAAAGGACTACTACTACTACTACTACTACTACTACTACTAATACATTTTATTCGTTGTGGAAACAATGAATATTTTGCTCGTAATCTCTGTTCTATTGACTATAAAGTGAGAACATTTGTGTTAACCCTAATTGTACATCCTATGGTAATACGATTTGATATTCTTACTCTCAAATTTCTGTTTTGATAATTACTTCATGTCCGTAAAATGTGATTAAAGAAGAAATAAAAATGATATTCATTTTACTCGTTGAATTTTTTTAAATCTTGAAATATCTGTGATACAAGCTTTCCAATAAATAAATAAATAAATAAATAAATAAATATATATATATATATATATATATATATATATATATATATATATATATATATATATATATATATATATATATATATATATATATACACGAACAATATCGTAAACAAAATATACAGTACATCGATAAATCTTAGTGAGATTAGATTAAATTCATTCCTTCATCGAGTGGATTTGGCGGGATTTCTTTGAACGTTATTTTAGCGCTTCAACTCCACCCCCTTCATTATCAAAACTAGTTTTTTTCTAATTAAAGCGTCATAGTCATAAAATTAACGTAATGATGCTGAATATTTGAACGAGAGAAGTAAAGTAATTAAAGAACATGAATATGAAATGCGAGCGTGCAACGGATTGCGCTTCGCGGCTTGTCTTTGTTTCTCCCACAATGCCCCTAGTGTTGATGGTGACGTCACAGTGAGAGAAACTGCTTGCCGCCATAGTGTGTACGAAAGTCCGCCATCTCGCGTGAAATCCCTCGTCATCGATGCCTTTTCTCAATGTGGAAGCCCATATCCATGATCCGCGGTTACTATAATTCTTCGAAAAGTGATGAAAGGGGCGAAAAGATCTAACATGGCCGCCCAATATGAAAGAATTGCGTAGGCGAGAGACCCAACCCCAAAAACCTCTTTAGCTGTGGAGGAGGAGGAGGAGGAACTGTGGGGAGGGACTTTATGAGTGTGGCCGGTGTGTAAACCCGAAGGAGTAAATTGTAGGAGTGGAAGAAATAAGGAGGAAATATTTTCCCCCTCCCCCTTTTAGGGCTAGTGTCTGTGATCCAAGGTAAACAAAAAATATTCACCCAACATGTCCGAATTTGCAGGCAATGGAGAGATGCAGTGGTGCTTCTCGCAAGTCAAGGGAACACTCGACGACGATGTTAGTGAAGGTAAGAACAGTACTCAATCTAAAGGACAAATCCGCTACGTAATTATTATATTCAGAACCTCTGCGAGGTCATTCTCAACCTCAACAAGCAGGTATAAACCCTCTAAACCCTTTCTGTTTTCCTCGTAATTTGAGGTGGAAGTATTGTATTTTTTCCTCTTTTTTGTTTTTTGTGTATGCGGTATAGGATTTTTTTAATCGTAACTGGCCGGGGGGGGGATAGAACTTGACCTTCACCAGCAATTATTTGTCATATTGTCAAGAACGTATAAAAATTTGATACTTTTTGTACTTGGTGTGTTCGTATACAGATATCTGTTGCGTACTGTTAGGCTGTACATGGAGGTTAATGTTACCTACCGGTAGTGTTCTGTAGTACTGTATGGCTTTGCTTTCTAATTAAAAGAAAAAAAAATGTTTACTTCAACCACCCCCCCCCCCCCAACACCGAGGGAAATGAGAACCTTAACATGGGGAAAAACAGCTTAAACTTATTTTTTATTAATTCTGTTTCTTATTTAGAGATTAACCATAAGTCTATTCAGACCTGACCCACCATAATTAATTTCATGAGGGTATTTGGAGATGAACCAACAGATATTCAAACCTAACCCACTGTCATTAATATCATGAGATTTTATTTGTCAACTGGGGCTGTGTAAGTAAACATTTTATAGAAATAACCACGGATTTGGAAGTGATATAAAACTACAATTTTAGAAAGTATTTTATTATTAGTTTAACCTAAAACCTTGCTTAAAGTGGATAAAAAGAGATATTGTTCACATGCTAAATGCTTTTAGGCCTTGTGTTTACATAGATACCTTATTTTTTACCCAATTTGTGTTACTGTAGATATAGGGTTTACTTTCACTGTTTTATCAAACACAGTATTTCAATAGTTTAACCTGAAACCTTGCTTTAAGTGGATAAAATCAGATATTGTTCACATATTAAAAGATCTTAGACCTTTGTGTTTGCATAGATATCTTACTTTTTGCCCAACTTATCCTATATATAGGATTTGCTTTCATATCTACTTTTAATTAAATAAATCATTATAAATTTATAATAGCAATAATGATAATAATAGGTAAGGATTGTTTACCCCCATTAGAGATGTGAGGTGATCATTGAAATGATTAAATTTTTATTTTAGTTATATTTTTCATTATTTTTGTTATAAGTTCACTCGGGGTATGTAAGTCAACCCTTAGATTTTTTCTGCCTAAGTTCAGTAATTCGTTTAGCTAAAGCCAGGTGTTGGTATGATCTTGCAATGGTATTACATAACGGTTGTACAGTGCTTGTCACCCAATATCTTTGAATGTTTGTCATTTGCTTTATGCAGGTTTTGATAACTCCATTGAGACTTCAGGTGTCTTACTTTGTATCAGTATACTTTGACAGCAGTGTAATTCATGATAAAGAAAGAAAAATTTTCATGCAGCTTGTTTATTTAATGCTACAAGCAGTCAAGTGAATAGAGAAAATTTTGCTATTCAAGAAACTTATATGTTTGACACTTTCTTCAAGTGAATTATAAATAGCATATTGGTGTTTTGGCTCTATTGGAGTATGCTTGGTAAGCTTCAACCCGACATAGAGTAATATCAGTTAATAGAGATGAGGATATTGCCACCCATGTTAAACTTGCATAACGGTTATCACTGTTAAATGCTCCTTTCTCATGAGAGGTAAAAGCATGAGACTTTTTTCATTACTACTTTAATTTGTTTATTAGTCCTATCCATGTAACCTCCACAGATCGTTTAGTAAATACAGAATCTTGCTTCCCATTACCCATTTTATTTGTATACTGTATGCCATCTGAGCAGTGTTGCCTGTTTATCTCTAGATAAGTCATCTGATGAAAATTGGTCCGGAATTTCCATTAATTTCCATCATGTTACTTTATATGAACTAAATTTATAAATATTATTATACTTGCTTATATAATTTTGCACAATAACTGCAGAATTTTTTTTAGAAATGCTAGAGAATACATAATTCATATGTGAAGATTCACCGTGTTAAATGTTACAAATTCATATACTGTACTGTATTATATTAGTAGGTAACGACATTGAGTTATTAGGGTTAGTTTACTATGTGTCCAGATTTTTTATTCATCTAGTGAACCTTATAAATGTTGGGGACGATGCACAACCATACAGTATTATAATTCTCGTGTCTGTTGTCAAGTGATTGACTCACGTATGTGATCACAAATGATAGCAGTGTGTTTGTAACTTGCCACATTAATTATATAGATAAAGGTTGCATACTTCCAAATAGGCCTGCAGTCTAGCGGTTCATGATTTTATTATATGGGGTTCGGTATTCTGCTGTTATTGTTAGTGTTATCTCCATTGTGATGTATATGTATATAAATTTTGAATGTGTTTATGATTTTTCTTCTAAATAGTGTCATCATAGCCTCTCTATATTTTTAGTGCTTATCAGTGTAAAAGTAATTATACAAGTATACCTCACTGTATGCACACCACAAAAAAGATACATATTTTTTGTGATTGACACAGTTGTAAAGAAATTCTTTAGAAAATCAGGAGAATTCACTGGATCTGTCTTTAGCTTTGCAAATAATTCCATGAAATGAAATTCTGTAGATAGTTTTAATTATTATCATTTGATGCTGTTTGTGATTCACTTATCGTAAAAATGAATCCTGTAAGGTGTTGCCTCTGCATTAAGAATGGCCTTGGCAAGTGTCATATTGGAAATATTTACCGTGACCTTATTTTCTTATATATAAATTGTAAGCATGAATATTATAGGTACTGTATACTGTATATCACATCACATACTCTTCAGTATTTAACATTGTTGTATATCTATATATTATAAATTGTAGAGAACTTCATTTTATAGTTCCTTGATTTATTCATTTTATTTTTCTCTGCAGCTGATATCATCTCCTGTGTGGAGTTCAATCATGATGGTGACCTTCTAGCCACAGGTGATAAAGGGGGTAGAGTGGTCATCTTTCAACGAGACCCCTCGGTACGTTTATTAATTTGAGTATTTCAGACTAATTATATATATATATATATATATATATATATATATATATATATATATATATATATATATATATATATATATATATATATATATATGTGTGTGTGTGTGTGTGTGACAGTTTAGTTTGTCATGGTTGAGGTATTACATGTTTTGGATGTAGTTGTAATAATGTCACTAGCTTGAATAGATGGCACTAGTACTTTTTATAACATGCATTCTTGCCTAGAATTTTAGGATTATGTGCTTGCAAAATAAACAATATAGGTAGAGAGAGTCTTTCCTGCAGCTAGATGTTCTCTGATACTGTATAGGAATGATATTAAGAAATGAAGTTATACTGTAAATAAAGGGAGTCGCTGTATCTCAGTGGCACTGTGCACTAGTCTGGAAACAATTTGACGAGGGGTTGCGTCCACCACTGGGCACTAGGAAGGGCATCCAGCCTTAATCTACCAGCTCCGGTATATCTTTGTCCACCCCCAATTGAATGGGGACTAATTGAGCTGTGAAACGATGCATATACAGTATAGTCCAAATGATATACTGTATAATTTTGAGTAAGGGAATGAGCCAGATGGTAGATATTATGACAAAATAGATATGTTGTATATTTGTTGCACATGAGTATCTTGAGAAATGAGCTTTGTATGATATGGAGAGGATATTTTTTCCCTGTGCAGCAGGCATTTTTGGAATTGAAGCCTGGAATCTTTGCCACAGAACAGCTGATAGAAGGGGTGAGGATGATTTTTATAATTGTGGCCACTTGTTGGCTTCAGCATTATATGACGTAGAGTTAAAAATTGTAGTATGGAATATTTGATCGCGTTGTTGCTTTACTGTTTTTTCATCAGCTAACATTCTCTTCAAGCATAATTGCCCAAGAGCTCATGGATGGATTTTGTTTACCGTCAAAACTGTGGAATTGATTGATACATATCCGCGAATATCTTGCCCATATGATTGCTTACTCACTTACCCTGTTTTGCAATAAAGACTACTTACCTTATAAGGGATAACAGTACCTCCTCCTTATCCTGATGTGGTTCTGGCAGAAAAACTGATTTCAACCTACCTTGGAGAGTTGAACTTCAGATCTCCTTCATATTAGTCTGGCAATAAATCCTTTAAGCTACAGAATTCTGGTTGATAATCACTAAAAGAAATTTTTGGTCAAATGACTGTATTGCCTGTGTAGAGACTCTCGACCCTAAAACACATGTAGAGTAGTGAAAACGAAGATTAGAAAAACTTACATGGAGATGTAACACAGTTTTCTTCAGCTTGATGTTATTTGTCATAATACTTAAATACACATATGAAGAGAAAAACATTGCACTTATCTAAATGTTTCACTGTCATAGCTATCACATTTAAGTGAATACCCTAAATAAATTTTTTTTTTTTACGTAATTTACATGCACTTCAAATGGGTTTAAATAAATAAACGAAAGAAGATACTGCACTTCTTTGGCATGAATTTGTGTATTAGTGTTTCATTATTAACGAACATTTAAGTAACTTTTTCTGATAAATATCTGCATTTAATATAAGCCTAAGTGATATTGCACCCTCCTCGTAAATCATATTAAAAGATAAGTATAAGTTTCCCACCCCACTTTGGATGAAAATTTCCTACTGTATAGTACTTTAAGTTATTATATGGCAAGAGCATATTCACATGGGTAGAACATTTAATGTTAGTTCACATCATTTTAGTTTAGATGTGTACTTGGGCTTTAGAAAAGCAAGTACAATAACAGAAAACTGTAAATAGCAAGGCAAAAAATGGTTAGAGCACGCGACTTGAAGTGACAAACCTCGTTCAAACCCATTGCAAGTAGCGCTAAGGGGACATCCAACCTTAATTCCCCAGCTCCAACTTGTCTCTGACCAGGTTGGAGGGTTAATAGTAATACATTACAGAGCAAGCAATGAATTTGTATAAAAAGTAGCCAATTCTTGCACTATGCAGATTGTAATAACTATTATTATGATCTTTATGAGGCATTCTAACTTCAATAAGGATTATGTAGACTTTATGATTGCCATATGGCTTAAGTATTGCCATGAAAATTGTAAACAATTTATCAAATGCTTATAAAAGTTTGGAACATAGTGTTCTGTGCGTGGGTATGGATTCTGGTTGAAAAACACCTATTTACTACTAATAAATTGTAATTAAGATTATCAACATCATATTGTTGTTTTATCACAATACATTACTGTAGCAAGGAGTGTCATAAGGTAAAATTTTTGTTTGGATATAGTAGAAACTTTTAGATAAAGTATCAATTCGATTACTCATGCTGAAAATAGCCTCCTAGATTATCACCGTACTCCTCTGTCTATCGCTTTTGATAAGTGGCCTCAACAGATAAACACCTGGCGACTACTACTATAGTGACACGTTTTTGTGTAGATTTGTCGCTAATAAGCCTCAATCTCTTATCAACTTAAATCTCTCTAACCGTTAACAAGCCTTGCTAGCATATATTAAGCACAGTACTTGTATTTTATTTCGTTGAGAAGTATTTTTGCGAACATTCTGGTATTTAGCAAGATCATTGTAAATTCAACATAAAATATCATAGTCAACATATTTTTAATGGTACTGTAATTTTATTTTCTTCATGAGAGACTGTCTACTGCCATTTTTGTATATCAAAACAATACATCCAATATTTACACTAGTATTGCAAATTCAGTATGAATTACTTGCATATTAGCCCATACTGGTTATAAGTGTACGTTCAGTCTTTTTTGTAATTGCATTGACTCTGTTTACAGTAAAAACTTGTCTTGTGAGTGTGAATTATTAATTAAAATCAGGGTAGTGTCGCAATTGATAAATAGATCTTTGTTTGGGTATTATGATAACTCATATAGTTAAGTTGCACATTTCAGAGATATGATATCTCCGTTTAAAAGAAAATTGCGTAATACAATTTTTTAGATTCAATAGAGATATTCATTACTCTTTCTCTACTTGAAATCAATAAGTAGACCCTAAGTGTATTTTTCACCAAATTATTTTCTAGTTTTTTATAATTGAAAGTTTTTCAAGTTCTAGTCATGATTGTCATTTCTAATTGAAAAGATGGGCGATTTAGTCAAGGGTTAATAACTCTAATACTTATATTGTATATAATACATGTATATTCCTTAAATTTTATATAATATATATGTGTGTGTGTGTGTGTGTTTGATTAATATACAGTACAAGTAAATTGGACTATATTATATTCCAGGTCCTTTAAATATTTGAATAAATATGTTGGTTTCTATTTAATAATAATCTCATTTTGTGTCATTATTAGTCCTATAATGGGGTAGACACATATAGATCGAAGCTATGGAATGGAGGGTGGCCTTCCTAACGCATTGCGGTGGGGTTGATCGTGGGTCTGTCACCTCCCGAGTTGAGTTCCATGGTCCCCTAATAAAAGGTTTGACTGGATGCAGACAGGTTGGAGCTGGGTAATCAAGGCTGAATGCCCTTTCTAATGCGTAGTCATGGTCTCAATGGCTGGATTGTCACCTCCCGAGTTGAGTGCCGTAACGCTGCACTCTTTTGGTCCCTGTTTCTTTCCCTTATGTAATACATTAAGATATCCTATAAATTACATATACAGTAGATGCAAAATACTCCCTGGTTTGTATTCCTGGTTATTAAAATATTTACCAAACAGTAATATTACCTAAGGTATGTAACTATCACTCTAACTTCTGGTCTTTCTCTTTGCAGTCCAAGAATTGCCATCCCAGACGTGGCGAATATAATGTGTACAGCACTTTTCAGAGCCATGAACCTGAGTTTGATTATCTAAAGTCTTTAGAAATAGAGGAAAAAATTAATAAAATTAGATGGCTCAAGAGGAAAAACCCTGCACATTTTTTACTCTCTACAAATGGTAGGTATTCATTGTATACAGAACCTTCATCGTAATTTTATAAAGAATTTTTTTTTTCGTTATTGCACTACACAGTTATAAGTTTCATTTATTTGAAGTTTGACATAATTATTTTTTATAATGGAAAATGTTGGTGTCAATTGGTTCTTTAAATATTTTAACGTTACTAATGGAAGGTGTTTATAGATATGTATAAAGAAATATTCAATTCAAATTTAAGTCGTATTCTTTCCTTAGTGAATGCATTTGACATTATGATATTACTGTATTTAGACTCGCGAAATGTACAGAATGGGCATTTTTTTGCCCCCCTACCAAGGCCTGAGTTAATGAAGATATTGCTTCAACATGCATCTCACACATCAAATGGTGTACTCTGAGTTTGTTAATGTTATCTGGTGAAGTCACAGTGTTCTAAAACGTGAAAATCACTGTATATTTAAATCCAAGATTCATACAGTATTTTGAAATCCATGTGTGTGAAAGTACTACAGTACTTATTTTCAGTGCCAATATGCTTATAGAAGTATGTGAAATTACACATTATATTTTGTAATGGATTTTCTTGTGGTTTAAGTCTTTAACATGTAGTTCTTCTTCCAGATAAAACAATTAAGTTATGGAAAGTGTCGGAGAGAGATAAGCGTGCTGAAGGTTACAATTTACGGGATGAAACCGGCCAAATTAAGGACCCTTCTTCGCTTACTTCTTTACGGGTAAGAAAATGTGTTAACATGATTGTGTATTATCCCGGTAGTGGAAAAGGATGAATATCTCACCCGCATACCCAGCATATCCTAAGAACCAAATTAAAGGGAAGCGAAGGAGTCATGTACCCTATGGAGTATTCTTGCCACAAAACATTCAAATTTAGAAAGCACAGGGTATAGGGCACTGCTCATTTTCATTGTCAGACATTGATAAAATTACTGTATATGTTATTTCCCCAAAGTAGCGCAGTCATTAGAGCTCTCTACTTGGGAAGTGGCAAACCCATATTCGAGTCACCTTGGGGTACTAGGATAGTCATCCGGTCTTAGTTCCCCAGCTGCAGCCTGTCTATGTCCTCCCCATTCAAATGTAGAATAACAGTGACACAGAAAACGACAAACAAGCATGCATACTGTGTAACAGAAAGTCTTTACATCAGTATTTTGCATTGTAGTGGTACATGCTTCATATCTGTACCTAATCTTGCCTTAAAACTATGTGTAAATGCATTATTGTTTGTGAAGACTAATTTTATGATTTATACACATGTATATGGTCAAGGCACCTAGTAAAGATAATTTTAATTTTCTTTAGCCTTAAAACGGGAGTTTGTAGGTTAGAATATAAAATCTCTTACGGGTATTCTATGATTGATATAGTACATATTTAAAAGTAGTATAACTACATCGTAATGAGGTTTCTATCGTAAAGGTATATATTTATGTGAATTGCATTATAAAGTTGCTGTGTTACAATATTCAGTATAATACATGTTACGTTCTTATATATAGATATTGTAATTGAATGTCATTGATGAAAGTACCTTTTATTTACTGGAAATTTATATGAAATGCTCATGAATGTTTCATTTAGAGTATTTTCTTATTAATTGCTTTTTCTCCCGGAAATGGCAGGTGATATAGAAAAAATGAAGTGTTCTATGATCTTTTTGTTGATTTTCATCTAATTTAGCTACCATTGTAAGACTAGTAAATATATATGTGAATTACTTTTTAAAAGCCAATGCTTCCCAAAAATGTAGCACTAGGTATACTTATGTAGGTGTAATAATTATTTTTCTCAAAATTTTTGATGCAGGTACCTGTGTTAAAACCAATGGAATTGATGGTTGAAGCATCACCTAGGAGAATTTTTGCAAATGCCCACACGTATCATATAAATTCTATTTCAATAAACTCTGATCAAGAGACTTACTTGTCAGCTGATGATCTTCGTATCAATCTGTGGCATATGGAAGTCATTGATCAGGTAAGAATTGCAGAACTACATTTTCTTATCTCATAGGAGGTTTAATTTTATGCTAAGTATAAGACTCAAGGGTTTAAGGTGCTGTCATATAAATGTGGATTGCAAGGCTTATGCTCTATGGTCTTTGAATCCTATCTGGCTTCGTAAATCTCACAGCTTTTTGTAAACTTCACTACAGTGAAAGCAGCTGTTTGTAGATATTTCAAACCTGTACAGCATAATTTTCCTATTGTCTTCATCAAAATTATTTTGAATGTTGTAGATATGTATTAGGGGAGGTAATATTTTGGCAAATTTCTTTTGGCTGTGGGTGCTTTTTTGTTTGAGTTTTTAAAAGTGCACTCCCATAAACATGCTACCAATCTTACTTTTATGATCATCCATTCCAACACATTCAAAATTAGTTACTAACATTCTGGTTGGAGTTTCCTACCAAATTCCCCTAGTATTACTTTACTCTTTACAAGAGTAAAATATAAAGAAGGGGAATTCTAAGTCCCCACATTCAACCCCATTTATTTGACTTACTACATGCAGGGGTAGACGGAGGCCTTCCTCATCCTCCGACATGGGAGAAGGAAAAAGAAAATGCTGAGTAGAGTGTGAATTCTGGGAGACAATGGACACTTAACTCCTCACTTGAATAGAATCCACCCATCTCTACATCGTAATACATATTGGCAATCATTTGATAATTTTCTACATTTCTGGTTTAATACATGACTAAGTGTATTTGAAAAACTTCTCGAACATTTAGACTATTATACTTAGAAATATGGAGCTGATACTTTGCATTAGCTTGAGTCGTGTGTTATTGGTATGTTACATGTTTCCTCTGTAGCCGTTTTGTATACATGTTCTTGGGACTTTACTATTCCAACCCCATATTTCCCTGTTCTCCCAATGTTCCCTCCTATGTAATGGCATATTTGAATTTGTTTCTGAAACTGTGTTCTCATTTAATTCCCACTCATATATATATATTACCTAATGCAGTAGTTTACCCTGAGGTGTAGCTATTAAAACGTGTTTTTCATTGTGATATAGAATTGCTTACCAGAGAGAGATGTCCATTTTATCATGAGGAATTCAGTTCTCTTTATATCATAGTACTTTTTAATATCTTCCTCTAGAAAGAGATCATTAAAAAATTATATGAATAGATAGTCGACTTGTATAATGTTAGTCATTGCAGGATGGTCCAGATTTTAATAATACATACATGTTATGAAATTTACTCATTTTGCTGCTAAACTCAAGTGGATTGAAGTCTTTAATATAATTTCATATGCTTTTTACTATACAGAAGCTCCCCTACTTACGAACAACCGAGTTTTAAATTCACAGATACGAAGAAAAACCTACCCATTATCTACCCATGTATTAATGCATTTATTACAGTGTTGAACTGTATTATTATTATTGTATTAAAACTCATTAAAATTGTATAATTAGTTTTATGTAGTAGTTAAGTGTGTCTAGCCTAATTACTGCATGGTATTGCATATGTAGGTACTGTACATCATCATCATTATATATATATATATGAATCATTTTTTACGTAGTCGCCGTGGCTCAGTCGGTAGCGTCTCCGACTCTGAGGCGTCAGGTCGAGGGTTCGCGCCCCGCCACGGTCTGAGGTTAGCAAAGGCATGCACTCAGCGTAAGGATTACATCTGCCAAAACAAGTCCTTCGCAAGAAGGCAACCGTCCTAGCCCTTGGTTGATAAGGGAGTCCGTGACGTAAAACCGGAACAGATATGAATCATTTTTTACCCCGACCGGGACTCGAACCTAGGACTTATGATTACTAAGTCAAGGCGCTACCACTACACCACAGAAGGTTAAAAGGAATCCAACCTTATAGCTTATATCTGCTATACTTAGGAATGAACGCATTCTATCTGAATGCCACTATGTTCATATTACAGATTCCCCAACCTCACTCGTGGCTTCATTTTAGCGTTTAATTCAATTCCCAATCTCATTCGGGCATGAAATATCAAATAAGCACATTACATATGTGAAAACATGAATCATTTTTTACCCCGACCGGGACTCGAACCTAGGACTTATGATTACTAAGTCAAGGCGCTACCACTACACCACAGAAGGTTAAAAGGTATCCAACCTTATAGCTTATATCTGCTATACTTAGGAATGAACGCATTCTATCTGAATGCCACTATGTTCATATTACAGATTCCCTAACCTCACTTGTGGCTTCATTTTAGCGTTTAATTCAATTCCCAATCTCATTCGGGCATGAAATATCAAATAAGCACATTACATATGTGAAAACATGAATCATTTTTTTTTTTTTTACCCCGACCGGGACTCGAACCTAGGACTTATGATTACTAAGTCAAGGCGCTACCACTACACCACAGAAGGTTAAAAGGAATCCAACCTTATAGCTTATATCTGCTATACTTAGGAATGAACGCATTCTATCTGAATGCCACTATGTTCATATTACAGATTCCCCAACCTCACTCGTGGCTTCATTTTAGCGTTTTCTTCAATTCCCAATCTCATTCGGGCATGAAATATCAAATAAGCACATTACATATGTGAAAACATGAATCATTTTTTACCCCGACCGGGACTCGAACCTAGGACTTATGATTACTAAGTCAAGGCGCTACCACTACACCACAGAAGGTTAAAAGGAATCCAACCTTATAGCTTATATCTGCTGTACTTAGGAATGAACGCATTCTATCTGAATGCCACTATGTTCATATTACAGATTCCCCAACCTCACTCGTGGCTTCATTTTAGCGTTTAATTCAATTCCCAATCTCATTCGGGCATGAAATATCAAATAAGCACATTACATATGTGAAAACATGAATCATTTTTTACCCCGACCGGGACTCGAACCTAGGACTTATGATTACTAAGTCAAGGCGCTACCACTACACCACAGAAGGTTAAAAGGAATCCAACCTTATAGCTTATATCTGCTATACTTAGGAATGAACGCATTCTATCTGAATGCCACTGTGTTCATATTACAGATTCCCCAACCTCACTCGTGGCTTCATTTTAGCGTTTAATTCAATTCCCAATCTCATTCGGGCATGAAATATCAAATAAGCACATTACATATGTGAAAACATGAATCTGTAATATGAACATAGTGGCATTCAGATAGAATACGTTCATTCCTAAGTATAGCAGATATAAGCTATAAGGTTGGATTCCTTTTAACCTTCTGTGGTGTAGTTGTAGCGCCTTGACTTAGTAATCATAAGTCCTAGGTTCGAGTCCCGGTCGGGGTAAAAAATGATTCATGTTTTCACATATGTAATGTGCTTATTTGATATTTCATGCCCGAATGAGATTGGGAATTGAATTAAACGCTAAAATGAAGCCACGAGTGAGGTTGGGGAATCTGTAATATGAACATAGTGGCATTCAGATAGAATGCGTTCATTCCTAAGTATAGCAGATATAAGCTATAAGGTTGGATTCCTTTTAACCTTCTGTGGTGTAGTGGTAGCGCCTTGACTTAGTAATCATAAGTCCTAGGTTCGAGTCCCGGTCGGGGTAAAAAATGATTCATGTTTTCACATATGTAATGTGCTTATTTGATATTTCATGCCCGAATGAGATTGGGAATTGAATTAAACGCTAAAATGAAGCCACGAGTGAGGTTGGGGAATCTGTAATATGAACATAGTGGCATTCAGATAGAATGCGTTCATTCCTAAGTATAGCAGATATAAGCTATAAGGTTTGATTCCTTTTAACCTTCTGTGGTGTAGTGGTAGCGCCTTGACTTAGTAATCATAAGTCCTAGGTTCGAGTCCCGGTCGGGGTAAAGAAAAAAAAAAAATTCATGTTTTCACATATGTAATGTGCTTATTTGATATATATATATATATATATATATATATATATATATATATAATATATATATATATATATATATATATATATATATATATATATATATATATATTTTCTCTCTTATGTTTTCTTCGTGCCCAGGCCTGATGAGGGTAGATTTTTTTTTTTCCTGGTGTCACAATAAAAAAAAAATATATATATATAAAAGACCTTACGAACAGACTTCTAAAACATAACTCGTTCGTAAATTGAGAGGGTCTGTAAGTTCTTTCTCATTGTAAAGATTCTTGATATATAAGTTGACTTGTTTTATATACAAGATATTTACAAGGCACAACTGTAATGAATTAATATTTATGGTATTTACTTTTTGTGTTATATTTTGGGTATAGTATGCAAGAATAAATGTTTGAAATATGTTACATTAAACCTATAAAACCTATATTGAAATTTTTTTTACAGTCGTTCAACATAGTGGATATTAAGCCAACCAACATGGAAGAGCTGACAGAAGTAATCACTGCTGCCGAATTTCATCCCCATGACTGCAATTTCTTTGTATATTCTAGCAGCAAAGGAACAATTAGGCTGTGCGACATGCGACAAGCTGCCCTCTGTGATAGTCACTCTAAGTGTAAGTCTCATCTTTACTATTAAAAAGTTTTAAATCTATCCCTGACACTGATGCAGTATTGAGCCAGAGTTGATGAACAATTATCGTGAAAATTTTAAGCTTGTGTCCTTGAGTATAAGCATAATGCCAACAATCCTGTACATGCACTTCTTGGACGAACTAATCAATGGCCTCTCCATGATCATTGCAAATAAATTTAAAGTTTGTACTATACTCAGGAATAAGAAGAAAAGAAGAATTGGTAATTCTTGTGTCTGTTGTTTTGTGCACTTTACAACACTGTTACTGTACAAGTCAGGGAAGCTTATCACGTAGGTGCAAACCTACAAGAAAAATTTTTATTTGTTAAGGAATATTCTTGTGCCCTTTCAGACTTTTGTTACAACCTTATAGAAAGCACTATGATTCTACCTCTTGTCTTAATATTATTGAATTATTTTCATTACACATATTTTTCTCCAACAGTTTTTAATTAATATGATGCTGTAACCCACGCAGGGAATGCAAGTGAAATATTCTCTCTTTTCCAACACTGGTGATTGATACCAAGCTATCTTGGTTAAAGTCCTACATTTTACACAGTTCGTACAGTGCATGAATAATTTGTGTAATACTTTCTCTTCTCCAATGCTAGGGACATATTTCTTTATTTATTTCAAAGGAGCCAGTTCTCATAGCAATCTTGTATTAGAAATTATATATTTTGTAACCCTGAGACTTCCAGCTGGTAATTTAAACAAAAGTCTTTCTATTTAACTTTAAAGTACTGTAGAGATCAGTATGTAAACAGTTAATTTTTCTAATAGTTTATCAAAAGGCAGAGAAGCTGGTACTGTAATTTACTTGAAATAACTTAATCAGTTACTGTAGTTGAAAATATTATTTCTATTGCAAAGATGATATTATGTAAGTGAATAATGGAAGCTGTTCTCACTTTTGAGTTTTTGGTCTTTAACATTTCATTTCTTTGTACAGTATTTGACGAGCAAGATAACCACAACTGTAACGTAAGAACTTCTATTCTGTCTGTCCTTGCTACTCTCCACTCTTGTCAGTTATTTTTTAATCAGTAAAGAGTTTCCTGGAGGGAGGAGTTGCTAGCCTCTTTTAACCACCACCTAAAACTGTATGAGAGGTTGTATTCTGCTTCCTTCACAGATTTCTTATTCACCTTTTGATAATGAATTGGCTTAGACGTTTATAATTAACATCGTAAGAGGATTTAGTCACCATATTACCTTAACGAATATATTCTGAGCACGGAATATGAAGTTTTTTAGTTGCAGTTATGGCTTAGCAGGTTTTTAATTGTTTTGTATTTTTCAGTGTTTGATGAACCAGAAGATCCCACAAATCGTAGTTTCTTCAGTGAAATAATCTCCTCTATTAGTGATGTTAAGTTTTCTAACAGTGGTCGCTACATGATATCCCGGGATTATCTCTCTGTCAAAGTTTGGGATCTTCACATGGAAACTAAGCCTATTGAAACTTATCCGGTAAGAATTCTTGTTCTTTTTGTTTTTTTCTTCTTTATGCAAATTCTTTGAGCATCAAAGGTGAAAATTGCAACACTATTCTTAAATAACTTTTGTAACATTAACACATTTGGTGTATAATTTTGCCTCTTAAAAAAAAAAACATTCAAGATAAAGAAGAGTTTTACTGAAGCTGATTCTGCTTATAGAACTTTTTTTAAGGGATGTTTATGATTATCATCATCTGCATAAGTGTATTATTATGTAATTTTTGTCTTTGCTACTGTGATACCATAGTTTGAATGTGTAGAGTTTTTTCCACGTGAACTCTACTTTTAATAACGTATGTATCATTCATTCAACAGTAATAAAATGCTGTCTATCCCCTTGTTATGAATCATTTACACAGCATTCAAGCATATATGACTTATGGTATGGAATGTATTGTAAGATGGCAAAAAGTGGAGCTTGCTCTCGAAGTGCTCTCACTGTAGATTAACTATTACACCCTTTTTCTTGACATATTTGCCATTAGGGATTGTTAGTTGACAAAGTTGTATTATATATTTTATGCATATACTAAGAGACTTGCATGTTATAGTTTGACATATTGATGGTTCTAAGGGTGTGAAAAGTTTCAAGTATTTTTTTTTTTTTTATTGCATTCCCATCCGTCCTCATATTTTATGCTTGCAGCAACACAGGAGATAAGAGGTGAGGATAACTAGGATGTGAAGCATTTCATACCTCCCTTTTGATGGCTTTTTATCCAGGATTTTATTGTAACTGAAAAAAATTATTTTACATAACTAGGGCGAACATAAATCAGTCGAGTGAAATGTTACCTATATGACGGCAGAATCATTAGAAAAAATGCTTGGAGAACAGTTAAGGGAAGCAATAAGTAAGTAAAGAAAGATAGAGAATATGTTGAAATGGTGCCATGGACTTTGGGGTTCTGAAAGTCTTCTTTAAATTCTTTTTTTTACTGGCCCAGGATGGTTATAATATTTATGGAAAAGTTTCTTCAGATTGGAAGTAGATACGTGTATGAGTAATATTTTTTCCAGGCCATGCAATTTCACATACAGTGTTTAATTTCTATTTAAAGTAGTATGTTTTTGTTTAATAATTATGTATGTTGGCAATTTTCCATCTTAATTATAGACGTTTAGGAGTCTAATTTGACTTGGAAAGGTCTTACGCATTCAAGATATGAAGTATCAGATGTCAGAATTGGGTTTGACTGTTGTGCCCCTCTCTCTGTCTTTTTCCCTCCATCATTTTAGTGCATCTGTTAAATTATGTTGAAGCTCCTTCGTGGATGATTGCTCACCAATTTCATACCTGAGATTGATAGGCAATCTATGCTGGAAGCAGGGAGCGGCTGTCAGCATGGTAGGTTAAGAGCTTAGAGTGGTACTGTTAAGAGTGGGGTGCAACAAGGGTGCTTTATATCATTAGACGTGTTTCATTTATACTGTATATTGTTCACAGGCAATATTCGTGATCTGAGTGTAGTTACTGTGGGAGTAAGAAATGTTTAGAACATACCATCCAGATAATGCGGTGCTGATTGCACACTCAAGAGAAGCTACAAAAGTTGGTGATGGCATTGAGAGAGGCTAGTGAGTGGATGGAACAGTATGATAATAACAAAGGAAATGTCCAAGAGTACGAGTAATTGTTGAAGGAACAGTATTTAACACCTGTAGACCAGTTGAACTCTCTAGGTAGATAACGTTGGATGGAGAAATGAAAAACTGATAAAGGAAAATTGCCCTCTCAATTATATAATTTCTCAATACCAATGAGGAAAGCTTTGTGGAATGCTACATCTGGTTAGTATTGCTGTATGGAAACAAGATCAGGACTGTTGGCAGAGTATAGAGAGGAGGATGCAAGCAGCTGAGATTTACCTTTATTGAAAATTAATGAAGCTGATCCAAAAGAGACAAGTTTGTTTTGTAGGACTTTAGGCAAGTAAAAGCTGGAAAGTCTATTTAAATTGAAAAACAAAAGGGAGAGAGACATAGAAGGCCACAGTAGAAATATATGGGCAAGTTGGCCAGAACAGTTGGGGAAATTGAGACTGGCTTGTTAATAAGAATGGCAGCAAATAGAAGGAGTAGCGTTCCATGGTGGCCTATGTTAAGTAGATCCGTCTTTTCGGTACAGTAAGTTTGAGCAAAATAATAAATATCTTTTCTACTCATTTATGCTGATCAATATTGTGTTTGCAGGTGCATGAATATCTTCGCTCCAAACTGTGCTCCTTATACGAGAATGACTGCATTTTTGATAAATTTGAGTGCTGCTGGAGTGGAAATGATTCTGCAGTAATGACAGGCTCATACAATAACTTCTTCAGAATGTTTGATAGAACCACTAAGAGAGATGTTACACTAGAAGCCTCAAGAGATACAGCCAAACCTAGAACATTATTAAAACCTAGAAAGGTAATTGGAAAACACTGGTTTGTTTATTCGTTTTCTGTATGCATATGGTATTTAATTTGGTTGTCTTTATATGGTCCAGTTAGAACAAACAGTAGCATTTGGGTGTGGGTTCTTGGTTGTAGTAAGTGAATAGTAATAAAGTCCATGTTTAAAGATTGTGACTTTCAGTGTGATTACATGTGGATAATTATGTACAGTTCTAAAAATTTGATTTTACTTGCTTAATGATATAGTAATGGACTTTTTTTGTTTTGTAAGGTATGCACAGCGGGAAAGAGAAAGAAAGATGAAATAAGTGTAGACTGCCTTGATTTCAATAAGAAGATTCTGCACACTGCATGGCATCCTCATGAAAATATAATAGCAGTTGCTGCCACCAATAATCTCTACATATTCCAAGACAAATTTTAGCGGTCCTTCAGTGACTAGAGCTTAGGTAAGGAAATTTTAGTGTGTTAATACACCTCATTGCTTGTGGATGTTTTCTGTGAAGAAGTTTTATAATGAAATTAGGTAGACGCGTTCGTTTTCTTATGCTTCCTAACGCCTCATGAAGCCAAGAAGATATGAAAACATTGTTGATGCTGTTGTGTTTTTGTTTTTATAATTTTTTCATAGGGAGTTTGTGTGTGACACTGGTAGATGTCTGATGTTTGGAGTAGGAATTGGAATAGTGTCAATAGGCTTTCTTATTTCAGGAGTTAGTTTGCGGGACCATCACTAGATTAACGAGGTAGAACTCTTGCATACTTGATTTCACTGTTCATGGTACTGATGTTCCTGGTAAGGGTGTTGTACATTTAATGTTTGTTATTACTGCACTAGTGTTTCTTTGGTTTCTGTCCCTCCTTATACCTTGCCAACCGTGTTATTATAACAACAATTAATGTAATTACCTAATCCAAACATCTCAAGACGATGGCTACTAAAGCATGACAAAATTTACATTATCGTTATTTTAATCATGTAAGTGTGATTTGTACATATGACGTGTTCGTGTATGGTAAAATAGGTTTGGAGCTCAGTCAGGTTAGGGTTCCTTCTTGCGCTAAGTCACCTCAGGCAGTTTTTAAGAAACTGCTCAAGTTTAGAGAGTGAAAATATAACTCACTATATTTTGTACTCTGTAGAATGAAGAATACGATGCAGGTACTGGGGGTATGTAACAACCATTAGACTGTATCAAGATGTACATGGTATAATGATTATATATATATATATATATATATATATATATATATATATATATATATATATATATATATATATATATATATATATATATATATATATATATATTCACTCACATTCAGCTTTAACTTGGATGATGGTTATTAAATTATGCATAGTGAAGTACCAGGTCATTTTCATACTCTTACCTGGCTTTTTTTTTATTATTATTATTATCTGGTGTATTGTATTAAAACTGGAATTATTAGGGAACACCATGATGCTTCACCACAAACCTGACTCGGTAACCTCTTTCGACACATAGAGAATACAGTGGTGTATTTTTTTCCAGCCACTATCAGGGGTATTTCAGGTGATTTCTTGTTGTAAACAGGTTATCTTGAGTTTTTTTCCCACTACGCAGGGAATGTTTATTTTCTCATCCGTATCATAATACCATACTGTCTACCCCTAGAGTTAGTAGGTGATCACACAACCAAAGGTAGAAATGAGAAATATAGAGTACTCATTCCCATATATTATAATCATTCAAGGTCATCCATAAACTTGAAATATGTCCACTTTCTGTGTTTGTCCTCTATGCCCCTGTATTATAGGATAGTATCCTTTTTAGGAGTTGTCCATAAACTTACTCTAGAGATAAATTGGGTGATCGAGTCCTCCATAGAACTGTTCTTTAGTGTCCTTTACCCTTGTGTAAGGGAACGATGCATGATATTTATGAATTTAAGTATTCTGTTTAACCAATTTCGCACCACTTCTCCACTCTTCAGAGAATTGTCTGTCCTCTTATCTTTTTTTACCTAGACTTAATGCTCCATTTCTCCCTCTTCTCCCACGTTTAATAGTTACTCGAATCTCTTAACTTTTAGCATAATTCAGCTTGACTATTGACTTACTTATTCAAATTTTGCCGATTTTCTACCTTACTCTTTATTTTCTTTAAAATTCTTTGACAGATTTTTTTCTAATTTTTTTCCATCTGCCATTTTCTGTCTAGAATTTTGCTTGAGTCCGATGCCCTTGTAACACTCCATCCTTGATTTTATACTCTGGTCATCATATAAAACCTTGCAAGTCTACTTAATTATTTTATTCCACCATTCACATTCACTCCTGTTTCCTCTTCTAATTTTGTGTGTATTCTAGCTTACAGTCCCCCTTAATTTAAAATGTACCTTTTTGACAGATATCAGTTACTTTCTTCTTGTCCTTCTCTCTTCAGACACACTTGCTGTGTCTTCTTTGCTGTTTCACTGGTTTTTATAACCTATGCATATCACTTTCTTCATACCATCCTATCTTCCTTTGGTTCTACTCTGTCTGAAGTACCCTAGTTATACTCTATATAAGTTATAAACAACCCACCAGTCCATTATTTCCTTAAGAGTACATTGTCTAACAATACTCTTTGACCTTGAACTGCTTAGGCAAGTCTGTTTATATATTATATGAAAAGACACTCCATGCTCTGATTTCCCAGTACCAAACTAGTATCATTTGTTCCTTATTAAAACTAGCTTGATATTTGTTAAAATTTCTCGGAAAGTGCTCCTCTTTAATGTTTCCCATATGCACCTATTACTACTACTACCACCAGCCTTTCTCATTTTACTCATGGCTTTACTCATATTTGTCATGCTCAGTTGAAAAAAAAAAAGATTGTCTCCCTACAAGCGACTCCACATTCCATAACATTATTTCACGCTCCTTCAGTATATAATCTTTTTAATACTTTTAAAATATTGTCTTTCCACGACTATTTAGTCATTCATTAATCTGTCTTTGAATATATTTCTTAAAACATCTTTTTATATCCATGATACTACCTCCATCACACAATAATGCTTGTAAATCAAATATTGCTGGACATTCTCCTATCCCACCAAGCCTTCATTTTTTAACTGCCTCGTAGTAAGGAATAATTTCCAGAAAGAGGGATTGCCAGTCCCCTGCTCCATAATCCTCTTCTGTAACTTTTTGGCACATGCAGTGATTACTCTCATCTGGCATCGTCAGGGATATTCCGTTTATTTATTTCTTACAATATGCAAAAAATACAGTTCTTGAATTCTTATATCCCTGACACCAAGGATAATATTACTTCCTCTGACATGCAGAGTGTAAGGATGGAAAGTTTCATCCCACCACCAGGTGTGTGTGTGTGTGTTGTTGTTTTTTTCCAATATATATATATATATATATATATATATATATATATATATATATATATATATATATATATATATATATATATATATATATATATATATATATATATATATATAAATAGATGCAATTTCCCCCCCCCCCACACACACACACACCAAAGGCTTGTAACTAGTGGGTGAGTGTGGAAGGTTGTGGAAATTGAATCATTTCCTATACGTAGATGTTACTGTACTGGTGGTTGATACAGAGAATGAATTGAATCATTTGGTGACTTGAGTTTGCATGGGTGTGTGAAAGAAGGAAGTTGCTGGTGAATATTGGTAAAATTAAAGTAATGAAATGCCTAATGAGTGTTAATGTCGGCAAATTGAATGTAAGAGTGACTGGGGAGTTGCTTGAAGAAGTTGAGAGTTTTAAGTATCTGAGGCCGCATGTATCAAGGAATGGACGAGTGAATGCAGAGGTAAGTCATAGAGTGAAGGAAGTGAGTAAATGTCTAGGTGGGTTCAAAAGTGTAATGAGAAATAGGTATTTGGGAATGAATGCAAAGACAAGGATATATGAAGGTGTGAATATGCAGATAGCATTGTTTGGAGCAGAGACCTGGAATACAAGAGAGGATGAAAGGAACAAGTTGAATGTAATGAAGATAAGGTTTTTAAGAAGTATGATTGGTGTATCTAGAATAGATAAAGAAATGAGGATGTGAGGCAAAGAACGGGTGTTTGAATAAAGTTGTCAGATAGGTTAGATCTGAGAGTACTATGTTGGTTTGGACATATGGAAAGGAAAATTGATGAATAAAGAGCAAAGAGAGTTTAGAGTGCTGAAGTGATTGGAGTTAGGCCAAGAGGAAGACCTAGAATGAGATGGATGGATGTCGTGAAAAGGGCATTGTATGTACGTGGAATGTCAGTGGAACAGGGAAGAGAGCATGCAACAGAAAGTAATGAGTGGAGGAAGTTTGTGTATAGGTGACACGGGCCAAAGGGATTTCTCGCATCTGCTACCTCAGTGAACTGCAGTGGACTTGTGTAAGGGAGTTGCCATGTGTTGAAGCAGTGGAGGTAAACCAACTGCAGCTTTCGTGCCTCATTGTAGATTATCCTTGCCTGCCTACCTTGTGGGTGACCCAAGCAGAGTGGAAGGTGGGGGGAAATGGCAACCCTTTATCCCAAGATGTAAGATTAGTAGTTGAAGTATGTGTGGATCGTGGTGAATGCATGTTTCTTGGCTCGGCCACCCCCTTACAAGGGGGAATGAGGCTATATATATTTATGTAATTCCTATATTATGGATCATCCATAAGCAGTCCAAGCATATTTAAATCCCAGGTTATAGTGATGTCATTATTTATTTACATAAAAATGTAATTGAGACTATAAATAACAAGGAAAAGACCTCAGTGATGAAAAAATTCTAAATTTGTAAACTTTGTGCCATTGGCCTTGATATTCATTGAAATTCTTTTGCCATATACCCTTTTTATCTGCCAAAACAACTTCCAAGTGCAAGAAAGAGGTATACTGTTTATATTATGTATATAATGTAATAACACCGAATGCTTGAAAATTAATCATGACATGTTTTTTCTGAGAAGAACTTTGAAAATTACCATTTTGACTCCTATAGGTTGCTCCAGGCTTGTGCAACTTCTTCCCAATTTTATAACTTTCGTCTTCACAAAAACTAAAATTGAATCCCCGCTCACTTTGTTCTTTTGTCCCTAACGTGAATACTCTCATATGTTTTCACCTAATTGTTATTGTGTACAGAAATATTCAACTTGCATTTAGTACTCTAATATATTGTGTAAATGAATAATGAGCAGGATGTATAGAGAACATAATTCTCAGTTTAGTGTGATAATGTCCATTGATCATTAAATAATAAAGATTATATGTATTTACATATCGAGTATTGTTATTTATATGTTGTATTGGTACTAGTAGTCTTGAGAGATTTAATTTTATTATTATGATTATGCTGGCAATTTTAATTTTCTGAGTTCAATGTTGCACTAACTTACGATGTAGAGTATATTTTGATCTTATTTAATATTGCTTTCAAAGGACCCTTACCTCTTCATATTAGTTTTAAGTGAAATTTTCTTCCTTAACAATTTGGTGAAAAGGCCCTTCGTGATTATCACCATAATAATTTTCTCTTCAGGCCTTCTTCCTCGGTTGGTGGATGTACAGGCAGTTAAACTGAATGGTGGTGTCGGAGGAAATGGTCCTTTTATGTGATCACTGCACTTCCATCGAGTAAGCTGTCCTGTTAAGATTGCATCTGCTGCTTTGAAGCCAAAACAACTACAACCAAAACAGCAAGTCTCAGTAGCCACTTCCTCTTGGTATCAAGAATCCCCTTACCGACTCGTGGGATGTTGTAATTGTCATTGTGTTGGGATATCTAACCCACTACTAACATTAAGGGGACAAACCCTCATCTCAACAAATGGGTAAGGGGGTGAGTCTCAACCGTAAAGTGGTGAAAGTAAAATCCTCAGCAAAATCAACCAACAAGTGGCATATATGTGTCTTTCGGGTTGTGTCTCTGTTGCCAGTGGTCTGAAGTGCCATGAGTGTGTGGCATACAAATAAACAAAAATATATAAATAATAAAATTCAGCTATGGGCTGCAAATGCCCACCAGCCAGTGCTGCCATCCCATAGACACTTATTTTTTTTTATCCAGCAGCTGATTTTTATTTATTTTGATTTTTTCTCTTCACAGCTGTTTACAGACTACATTAATATGGCATAATTTGTGATTTATCAGATGAAAAGGTTTGCCATATTAGATTAGTGGCTTAAAGTTTATAAGGAATTTTTTTTTCTTCTCCAACTGCTGTACTTTTTATTTTAAAGTAATAAAATTTATTCCAAATAGGCTGAATCATTATAAAGAAAAATCTGTGATTATGATATTGTTTCATTTGATTTACTTCCAATCTTGCATGCTTTGGATTTTTTTCCAAAAGGGGGGGACGATAAGGGTCTGTGAGAACTGATTTGCTTGTTTCAATCTTTTATGCGAGGATTATGGACAAGCACCACATAAGCTATTAAAATTGCAGATTAATAGAATTTCTCAATAATTTTTTTTTTAAGTTATAGTGTTCCATTTTGACTTTATTATGATTTTATTTGAGAGAGTGTTATTACTGCTGGTGGTATTGACACCTTTGATAATTTGGTAATACACATCAGTGTATGTAGAGCCTATGTCATGTGCAAAACAGATCCACGCATGTAAATTATTCTAAAATGTGTTTTTAATACAGTCGCCTAGCATATCTTTTTTACGTTTAAATATTGCAACCTTGCTCGTCAAGAGGCTTAAATTTTCTTATGCTGTGTAAATCATATGTACATACTTGAAGTGATCAGCCGTTAATAACTAATAGAAAACTTCAAGATATATGAGTACGTTTAAATTATATTTGTCTACATTCATTACTTAGGAATGATAATGTTATTTATATACTTTGGTTCAAGTGCTAGTCCAGAGCTAAGCTTTTTACCTCTGCAGATACTGTCATTGATTTCTTGCCCTTTACAAATTGTTGGAAGAAGAAAATGTGTGGTATAGACTATTTGATCATACCATAAAAATGTTTCTTGTAGGATGGCATGTTGTGAGTCATATCACAAATTTGATTATGTTCTGACATCCTGTTCGACACATCGCTTAGCTTTTGAGTTGTAAATATGGGATGAACTAATCTTAATGGGTAATATTTCAAAATTACAAACCATAACTTCCTTAATGACTGTAGAACATTAATTTCTGCACGCAAGGTAACCTTATGGTCTATGAAGGGTGCAGACATCTAAGAAGTTATTAGGCATTATCAGGTCTTAAACTGCATGGAATGGGAAGTTTAAATGTTATTTTTATCTAAAGCCAGCAAGGAGGCTACAATTTCATAAAATTGAGATTGCTGGTGTTCAGTGTTTTTCACAATCTATACCTTAGACAAATTATTTTCTGGCAAGAGGAAATACTGAGGTAGGAGAGCATTACCAAGACCCTAATCTCCTGCATCTTTAAATTTTACTTCTCATGTACATTTAGGGGATGCAGTGAAGTTTCAATCATCCGCCATCTTTTAGTCTGCAATGTGCAGGGAAGAATGGTAAATGGGACCATATTCTAATGAAATGAAAAAGTTAACCAAGGAGGTTTGAACGTTTGCATATGAAATTGTGGTACAAATAGAAGTGTGATTCACAACATATTTGTGATGCTTTTACGTGAACAAGTCTTAACATGTTGCAAAAGAATTTTACATTTTTGTGATGGGCACCACATATGACAATGTTGAAAATGACATCACATTTGTTAGATAAATCCTGTATGTATAACTTATTTTTAATAATGTTCTATAAGATTTGAAGTGTATGGAACACCAAATGCCAAGGACATCCTCACAAGTAAGAAAATTCAGAATGTGCAGTATCATATGTAAGTATAGTGATTGAAACAAGTTTCCAACGCAAATTTAATATAATAGGGTCCCTTAAAATTGTCAGTGCTCAAACTTTTTTTTTTTTTTTTTTACCTCTGGGCGCACTTGTACAATGACCTAAACCAGGTCGCACTTCAAATTTTATGTAAATAAGCAAAACAAAATTTGAGTAACGGAATTTTTGAAATCTCCATAAGTTTATTTCCTTAATCGTTTTTTATTTTACATGAACAAGTGACACGATAAGTAACCTATGGGCACAAGATAAACATAATTTACAGTCTTGAAGAAAACCATCTCGCCACAAAAACATATACCGTTAAATATACTTTGTATTACCTATGTTTGTGCTTATATAGGTGTGTATTTATGTATAGTACTTGAATAATTTCATTAATTAAAAAAAATGTTGCTCGATAAAATGATTTACATCCATATTTCTATTCATTTTTTTTTATTGTAAATAAGTGCCACATGAAAAGTATACCTTCACCTAAGAATAAGAATTGCAGTAAAAAGTAACACTAATTTTTCATGGGCTAAAAAAAAAGTTTGCACATTTCATTTGAAAAACTCGAATACCAATATCGGTACAAAAAAAATGAAAAATACGTTGTACTATGGAAGAAAGATTCATGAGGGGGGAGAATCCCTAATAGGCTTAAGGAAATTCCCTTAGCACTTGTCGTGTTGGTTCAGCATGCCCAAAGATTAGCAGGACAGTTTCCATTCAAAGGGATTTTAAAAAAATATGGAGTGGGTGATATTGACCGATTTAAATTTCTTGAGGAAGGAGAAGGGATGTAGTTCTGTCTGACAAGATATCAAGATTACCACAATATCATTTAAGGTAACGAAATAGGCCAAAGTCGTTTATCTTCAAGTAATTTTATGTATCAAAAATGAACAGACCAAAAATATCACACTACACGAAAAAAGGCGGCAAT
>JAXCGZ010014125.1:12500-20000 GCA_037179515.1 Halocaridina rubra | reverse complement strand
TCCCTATCCACTCTATCATAACCATGAAGGAATTTAAAGACTGTCACCATATCCCCCCTTACTCTTCTAGCTTCGAGTGATGGCAAGTCTAATTCCCTCAGCCTCTCATCATAACCGAGATTGCATATTTCTGGCACCAGTTTCGTGACATGTCTTTGAACTTTTTCAAGCTTAGCTATGTGCTTTTTCAAGTGCGGATTCCAAAAGGGGGCTGCATATTCGAGTTTTGGCCTCACATAAGAACATAAGAACATAAGAACATAAGAACATAAGAATAGAGGACACTGCAACATGCCTACTGGCACACACGAGGCAGCTCCATTTTTGAATTGTATTTTCAGCATGTCTAACCTATTCTATTCTACTCTACTTATTTATTCTGTTTTTCTTTTTATGATTTTTCTAATAAGCACTAACCTATTCATACCCACCCTACCTCTGTCATATGTCTATCTAATCTACATTTGAAGGTGTCTAAGGTGTTGGCATTTACTATCCTACTAGGAAGCTTGTTCCATGCATCAGCTACTCTATTACCAAACCAATTTTTACCAATTTCCCTTCTGAACCTAAATTTATCAAGCTTAAATCCATTATTACGAGTTCTGGTTTGATCATGAATTTTTAAAACTTTATTAATATCTCCCTTGTTAATCCCTTTAAACCATTTGTACACTTCAATCATATCCCCCCTAACTCTTCGCCTCTCTAGAGAATGTAGATTAAGTTTTTTTAATCTGTCCTCATATGGTAGATTTCTGATATTGTGTATCATCTTGGTCATTCTTCGTTGCACTCTCTCCAAGGATTCAATTTCCATTCTATAATAGGGTGACCAGAATTGCACAGCATAATCTAAATGGGGCCTAACTAATGCAAGATAGAGCTGCAAAATAACTTTTTCCGTCCTATTGCTAACGCTTCTTGAGATAAATCCTAAAATTCTGTTTGCTTTATTTCTGACTGCTGTGCATTGCTCTCTTGGCTTAAGACTACTACTCACAAGAACTCCCAAATCCCTTTCACACTGAGAACTCATGATTTCATGGTTATTTAGCTTATAACTAGTATTGTCTTTTATAGTACCCATTTTAACTACTTTACATTTTTCAACATTAAATTCCATTTGCCATTTGTCCGACCATTCAGATAATCTATTTAGATCTTCCTGTAAAGCATGAATGTCTTCTTTTCCATTTATAGTTCTACCTATTTTAGTGTCGTCTGCGAATTTACTTAGGTTACTACTGATATCCGAATCCAGATCATTTAGATATACGATGAATAATAGAGGACCCAGTACCGAGCCTTGTGGTACCCCGCTTGTAACCGAGCCCCACTCTGATTTCTCTCCATTTATGCAAACCCTCTGTTTTCTGTCTTTTAACCATTGTTTGATCCATCTGAGCACAGCTCCTCCTATACCATGAGCTTCCAGCTTTTTAACTAATCTTTTGTGAGGAACTCTATCAAAAGCTTTGCTAAAATCTAGATATATTGTATCATATTCTTTGCCACAATCTACTGCCTCGTAAACTTCTGAATAAAAAGACAGTAAGTTTGTAAGGCACGAAAAACCCTTAAGAAACCCGTGTTGTGAAAGTTTTATCAGTCTGTGTAATTCTAGATGTGCCCTTATTTTATTTGCAATTATGGATTCTAGAATCTTACCCACTGTTGACGTTAAACTTACCGGCCTATAATTATTCTTTTTAACACGTTCTCCTTTTTTAAATATTGGTACCACATCTGCCAATTTTCACTCCATGGGTACCGATCCTAATTTTATTGAATTATTAAATAATGCAGTTAGAGGACAACTAAGCTCTTCCTTGCATTCCTTTAATATTCTAGCATATATTCCATCAGGTCCCGGAGATTTATGAGCCTTTAATTTATCTATTTCTTTTATTACCTCCTCTCTCGTAATATTTATTGAACTAAGTATATTATCGGGACTGTCTCTGTAAATGGATTCTACTTCCGGAATATTTTCCAAGTTTTCATTTGTAAATACAGATAAGAAATAATCATTTAAACATGTACACATCACTTTATCGTCATCTGTGATATGGCCATTGGCTACTTCAATTGGTCCGACTTTTTCCTTAAATTTTGTTTGATAATGTTGATAAAACCCTTTAGGATTTTCTTTAGCTTCTCCTGCTATTCGAACTTCGTATTTTCTTTTCGACTCTCTAACTATCTTTTTAACTTCCCTGTTTAACTGAATATATTGCTGCCTCACCTGCTCTTCACCTCTTTTTAGTTTCCTCTATATTCCTCTTTTAATACCTATAAGATTCTTTATTCTATTGTTCATCCATTTAGGGTCATTTTTTCTTGATCTGCAATGTTTCATGGGAATATAGTCTCTCTGACTATTCTTAAGAGTCATGACAAAATTGTTATATTCCTCATCCAAATTTATATTAACTGACGGGCTGCTGTTCTTTCCTGTGAGAGAATTTAATGTATTGATCTTATCTTGTGATAATCCTTGGCATGTGGTACCCAAATTTCGGGGTAATCCGCTACCTGCGACCTGACCTGCTGGATTAACTACCCACATCTGTACCCCAGAAATCCCTTCCCATACCTCATTAGATAATTTAGTTTTTAAGCCCTCAAAATCTCCTGCTCTAAAGTTTGGAACAATATTCTTATTTTCCTTTATAGTTTCCTTGAAAATTATGTTAAATCTAATGGAATCATGGTCACTGTTGCCCAATTTTTCACCAACTTCTAAATTTGTAACCATATTCTCTCTATTACTAAGAACTAAATCTAGTGTATTCACCCCCCGTGTTGCTTCATGTACATGCTGAGAAAGGAAATTGTCTTCTACTACTTCCAAAAACTCCTTAGAGCTACTATCACCTGTTATGGTTTCCCAGTTAATATGTCTAAAATTAAAATCGCCTACAATGCAAACTTTATTTGACCTGCTCACTTTAGAAATTTCATCGTATATAACTTGCGATTCTATATTATCTAGATCAGGTGGTCTGTAGACTACTCCTACAACTAGACTTTCTATATTATTTTTAATTTCAACCCATAAGGTTTCTGAATTTAGATTTGTCTTAATTCCAGACTTAATGCATAGGTTACATAAATATTTCTGAACATTTCCTTGTCCATGTGCCTGAAGGCTACCCTTACATTTGATAAGAATGCATATGCTGCCCTTACTACGCCATTTATATGTATTTCTGGAGACAAATCTGCCAGTATGTTTACTCCTAGATCTCTCTCATTTTCTGTCTCTTGAAGTTGTACTCCAGCCACCGAGTAGTCAAGCTTGGGCCTTCTTGCACTTGTACCCATTCTCATTACCTTACATTTTGAGGTATTGAATTTCATTAGCCACTTTTCTGACCACTCATGCAGATTATTTAGATCCTCCTGAAGTTCTCTACCATTGTTCTCGTTTTTTACTTTCTTCACAATCTTTGCATCATCTGCAAACATATTCATGAATGAATTTACAGACTGTGTGTGTGTGTGTGTGTGTGTGTGTGTGTGTGTGTGTGTGTGTGTGTGTGTGTGTGTGTGTGTGTGTGTGTGTGTGTGTGTGTGTGTGTGTGTGTGTGTGTGTGTGTGTGTGTGTGTGTGTGTGTGTGTGTGTGTGTGTGTGTCTTTATTAGAGAAAAGGAATAAGTTCAGATCAAGAGGAAATTAATTATTACTAATCAGATCTTTTTCATAGTATTATTTCTTATTCAAATGGCGAATGATTTAATTTGCTTTAGTTTGTATAATAATTCAAAAATACTTCAATGAAAGAGTCTGAAGGTATTTGGGAGTGCTAGAATCATGTAGTAGAATTTGGGAATGAATGTAGTGGCTTCATTTTAAATATTACCTTAGTATATATAATGAATTGATACATCTAGTTTTGGAAGCTTTACTTGAAACAGAAATAAATATAGCTCTGGTACTGTGATATCATATATGCAATTGAAAAAAGAACATATTCAGTTCCTGTTAATATGCATATATTAACTACTTCAGTTCCATGCTTCATATATATATATAGATATATATATATATATATATATATATATATATATATATATATATATATATATATATATATATATATATATATATATATATATATATATATATATATATATATATATATATATTTTTTTTTTTTTTTTTTATACATCTTTTCCCACTTTTTTGTGGGGGTCGATGTTTATAGCCAGTGCTCTCCATATGTTCCTGTCCCATACCTCATCACCCAACAAACCTTTAGGTCTCAGGTCGTCATTGATGCGATCCATCCTCCTCTGCTTTGGTCTCCCCCTCCATCTCCTACCCTGTATAGCCATTTCCATCACCCTCCTCCCAACATACTCTTCATCCCTTCTAACGACATGACCATACCACATAAGTCTAGTTTCTGGTATCTTATCTGCTATTTCACTAACCTTTGACGTACCTCTGATTACATCTTTTCTTATCTTATCACTTCTTGTCACCCCACACATCCACCTCAACATCCTCATCTCTGCCACATTTAGCTTTTTCTCCTGTGTCCTCTTTATTGCCCATGCCTATGGTTCATACATCATCACAGGTCTCACAACTATCTTATACACCTTACCCCTCAACTTAATCCCTATTCTCCTGTCGCACAGCACCTCAGACACTCTTTTCCAGTTCTTCTATCCCGCTTGTATTCTATGGGTTGTTACTGACTCTAGGTTACCATCCTTTGCTACTGATGATCCCAAATACTTGAACTTTTCAACTCTTTTCATCACCTCCCACTGCAAGTTGATCTCCCCATCCACATCATCTCTCAACCTCAAGTACTCTGTTTTCTTCCAGCTAATTCTCAGCCCTCTATCCTCCATCTCTCTTCTCCACTCCTCAAGCTTCTCCTCCACTACCTCTCGTCTGTTGCTACACAGTATGATGTCATCTGCAAAAAGCATACACCATGGTGACTGATCTCTAATATCCTGGGTAACTACATCCATGAACATATCAAATAGCTATGGACTCAAAGCAGACCATTCTTGCAGACCAAAACTTACTGAGAGACTTCTTGTCAAGCCCACACTGATCTTAACATTTGCCTCTGCCCTCTCATACATTTCTTGAATGATTCTTACATATTTCTCGGGAACTCCCTGTTCTCTCATACACCTCCACACCACTTGACGTGGTACTCGATCATATGTTTTTTTCTGGTCAATAAAGACCATATGCAGTCCTTTCTGTTTCACCCGATTTTTTTCCATCATTTGTCTCATGGCAAATATGGCATCCACTGTCCCTCTTCCAGGCATGATGCCAAACTGTTCATCCCCAATTGTCATTTCCTCTATGAGACTCCTCTCTATAATTTTCTCCTATATCTTCATAGTATGGCTTAGCAACTTTATACCTCTATAGTTTTCACACTCCTGAATGTCTCCCTTATCTTTATAAATTGGGATGATTAGGCTTCCTCTCCACTCCTCAGGCATCTTTTCCTGACTAAAGATCTTTTGTATGAAGTCCCACAAGATATCTATGCCTTCCTCTAGAAGACTCTTCCATACCTCCACTGGCACCTTATCAGGTCCTGCAGCCTTTTCATTTTTCATTTTCCTTACTTCCCGCTCTACCTCTCTTCTAGTCATTGCTGTTGTAATTGCTTCATTTGGAAGTCCATCTTCAAATACTGCTCATGGGTTCTTTTCATTCAGTAATCCGGGACTCAAACCTAGGACATATAATTAATGTGCCAAGGTGCTAACAACTACACCACCGAAGATCTAAATGAGAAACCAACCTTACAGCTTAGGTGCAATACTAGTAATGATCTCATTCCATATGATTCCTTTTTGTTTATATAACAGTTTTTCCCAACCTCTCTCATGGCTTCGATTTCGCATTCAATTATAATCCCAATCTACTTGGGCATCAACAGCAATCAAATAAGCACATTGCCATATGGGAAAACATGAATAATATTTTGCCCTATCGGGAATCGACACTGGGATGCATAATTACTGTGCCAAGGTGCTACCAACTACACTACAGAAGGTGTAGTGAGTAGTATGAACAAAAAAGCATTCAGATTGATCGTGTTCATTCATAGTTTAGCAGTTAAGCTTTAAGGCTGGTGTCTCTTTTAGGCCGCCTGTGGTGTAGTTGGTAGTGTCTTGGTGCAGTAATTATGTGTCCTATGTTCAAGTCCCTATTGGGCAAAATATGATTCATGTTTTCCCATATGCTAATGTGCTTATTAGAATATATATATATATATATATATATATATATATATATATATATATATATATATATATATATATATATATATATATATATATATATATATATATATATATATAAGCTTTAGCTTAAAGCTTAATCTTAAAGATTAATTTTAAAACTTTAAGCTTAAGCTTTAAGCTTAAAGCTTAAGCTTAAGCTTAAACCTTAAGCTTAAAGCTTTAAACTTTAAGCTTTAAGCTTCAAGCTTAAGCTTAATGCTTCAAGCTTAAGCTTAAGCTAAAAGCTTAAGCTTCAAGCTTAAGCTTAAACCTTAAGTTTTAGGCTTAAGCTTAAAGCTTAAGCTTGAATATTAAGCTTTAACATAAGCTTTCAGCTTAAGCTTTAAGTTTTTAGCTTAAGCTTTAAGCTTTAAGCTTTAAGCTTTAAGCTTTAAGCTTTAAGCTTAAAGCTTAAGCTTATGCTTATGCTTAAGCTTATAGCTTAAGCTTAAAGCTTTAAGCTTAAGCTTTAAGCTTAAGCCTTAAGCTTAAAGCTTAATCTTAAAGCTTAAAGCTTATGCTTTAAGCTTAATGCTTAGAGCTAAAGCTAAAAGCTTAAAGCTAAAGCTTAAAGCTTATAGCTTAAAGCTTAAAGCCTAAAGCTAAAGCTTAAAGCTTAATCTGTAAGTTTAAGCTTTAAGGTTGAGCTTTAAACTTTAAGCTTAAAGTTTAAAGTTAAAGCTTTATGCTTAAGCTTTAAGCTTAAAACTTCAAGCTTAAAGCTTAAGATTAAGCTTAAAGCTTAAAAACTTAAAAGCTTAAAGCTTAAGCCCAAAGCTGAAACTTAAAGCTTAAAGATTAAGCTTAAAACTTAAGCTTAAAGCTTTAAGCTTAAAGCTCAATCTTAAAGCTTAAACTTAAAGCTTAAGCTAAAAGCTTAAGCTATAAGCTTAAAGCATAAGCTTTAAGCTTAAAGCATAAGCTTTATGTTTAAGCTTAAAGCTTAAGCTTAAAGCTTAAGCTTAAAGCTTTAATCTTGAAGCTTAAACTTTAAGCTTAAGCTTGAAGCTTAAACTTGAAGAATAAGCTTGAAGCTTGAAGCTTTAAGCTTCAAGTTTAAAGCTTTAAGCTAAAGTTTTAAGCTTAAAGGTTAAGCTTAAGGCTTTAAGCTTAAGCTTTAAGATTAAGCTTTTTGCTTAAGCTTAAATATATCTATATATCTATCTATCTATCTATCTATCTATCTATCTATATATATATATATATATATATATATATA
>JAXCGZ010014125.1:0-7500 GCA_037179515.1 Halocaridina rubra | reverse complement strand
TAGTAAGAGGAGGATGGATGTATTGGCATTGTGTGAGACGAAGATGAAAGGAAAAGGAGAAGTGGCATTTGGTGATGTGACGGGTAGGGTGTCTGGGGTTGAAAGGGGGAGAGCGAGAGAAGGTGTGGCATTATTGCTCAGTGAATGGATGGTAAATCAGGTAGTGGAATGGAAAGAAGTGTCATCTAGGCTGATGTGGGTGAGGGCTAGGATGGGAAGGGAATGTTGGGCTTTTGTTAGTGCGTATGGGCCAGGATGTGAGAGAAGTGAGGAAGAGTGGGATGAATTCTGGAATGAGTTAACTAGATGTGTGTATGGTCTGAGTAGAAGGAACTATGTAGTTGTGTTGGGTGACTTGAATGTCAGAGTGGGTGATGGAGAGATAGAAGGTGTTGTAGGAAAGTATGGGGTACCAGGTGGGAATGAGAGTGGCGAGAGACTGTTAGATATGTGTGTGGAGCAAGAGTTGGTGATAGGTAATAGTTTATTTAAGAAGAAGTTAATAAATAAGTATACATGGATGAGAGTGGCAAATGGTAGAGTGAAAGAAAGAGCATTGATGGATTATGTGTTGGTAGCAAAGAGCATGATTGGTAGAGTGAAAGATGTACATGCGTTCAGGGGTGTGGCTGCTGGGATGTTTGATCATTTTTTTGTTGAAGCAAAAGTGGTAATAGCAAAAGCGTGGGGAAATAGTGTGGGGGGATGTAGAAGGGAAATAGTGAAGGTGGAAGAGTTGAAAAAGCCAGAGAAGGGACAAGAATATCAGGACAGGTTGAGAGTGGCATATGACAGGGTGAAAGAAAGAGAAGTTGAGGAGTTAGGGGAGGAATGGGGGTTGATGAAAGAATGTTTTGTGGGACATGCAAGTGATGTGTGTGGAAAGAGGTTTGTTGGAGGTGGCATGAGGAGGGGCAGCGAGTGGTGGAATGAAGGAGTGAAAATGAAGGTTGAAGAGAAAAAGAGGGCTTTTGAGGAATGGCTGCAGTGTAAAAGTAGGGAGAAGTTTGAAAGATATAGGGAGAAAAATGTGGAAACCAAGTGGAAGGTAGAGGAAGAGAAGAGGTTGGCAAATGTTAGGCGGGGACAGGATTTTAGTAGGTCATATGAGGAGAATAAAAAGAAGTTTTGGAAAGAAGTGAAGAGAGCAAGGAAGGGTAGATCGAGGATGGAAGAGACAGTGAAAGATGTGAATGGACAGATGTTAAGAGGGAACGATGCAAGGAAAAGATGGGCAGAATATTTTGAGTGTTTGCTGAATGTTAAGGAAGATAGAGAGGCAGCTATAGTGGAAGTGGGAGGGGTTCAAGGGCCAGTAATGGGAGATGAAAATGAGAGAGAGATTACAAGAGAGGAGGTGAAAAGGGCATTGTATGAAGCGAAAGCAGATAAAGCACCTGGAATGGATGGTGTGAGAGCGGAGATGTTGAAAGAAGGGGGTGTGACTGCATTGGAATGGTTAGTGAGAGTGTTTAATATATGCTTTATGTTGTCATTGGTGCCAGTGGATTGGGTGATTGCCTGTATAGTGCCCCTATACAAAGGTAAGGGAGATATGTATGAATGCAGTAATTTTAGGGGTATAAGTTTGCTGAGTGTGGTAGGAAAAGTGTATGGTAGGATACTGGTTAATAGGATTAGGGATAAGACAGAATATGTGATTGCGGAAGTGCAGAGTGGTTTTAGGAGAGGTAGAGGTTGTATAGATCAGATTTTTATAGATAGGCAGTTATGTGAGAAATATTTAGTAAAGGGTAAGGATGTGTATTTTGCATTTTTGGATCTGGAGAAAGCATATGATATAGTTGATAGAGAGGCTATATGGAATGTTTTGAGATTATATGGAATCAATGATAAATTGTTGCATGCAGTGAAGAGTTTGTATGAGGGTAGTAGAGCTTGTGTTAGGGTAGGGAATGAAGTAAGTGAGTGGTTTCCAGTGAGTGTGGGACTGAGACAGGGATGTGTGATGTCACCATGGCTGTTCAATTTGTATATTGATGGAGTTGTAAGAGAGGTAAATGAGCGAGTGCGTGGTCGAGGTTTGAGAATGGTAGATGGGGATGATAACGAGTGGGAGCTGAATCAGTTGCTGTTTGCAGATGATACTGTGGTGGTGGCAGATTCAGAGGAAAAGCTGTGTCAGTTAGTGTCAGAATTTGGAATGGTGTGTGAGAGAAGGAAGCTGCGAGTGAATGTGGGAAAGAGTAAGGTTATGAGGTGTACAAGAAATGAGGATGGCGCTGGATTGAATGTTATGTTTAATGGAGAGACACTTGAGGAGGTTAATCAGTTTAAGTATTTAGGCTCGGTTATAGCTGCAAATGGTGGAGTGGAAGCAGATGTGTGTCACAGAGTGAATGAAGGATGTAAAGTGTTGGGTGCACTGAAAGGAGTGATGAAGAATAGAGGGTTGGAAATGAATGTTAAGAAAGTTTTGTATGAGAAAGTGGTTGTGCCAACTGTGATGTATGGATCAGAGTTATGGGGTATGAAAGTAAATGAGAGACGGAAACTAAATGTGTTTGAGATGAAATGCCTGAGGAGTATGATTGGTGTATCTCGATTGGATAGGATTAGGAATGAAGTGGTGAGAGCAAGAACGGGTGTGAGGAGAGAAATTGCAGCCAGAGTAGATATGAATGTTCTGAGATGGTTTGGCCATGTGGACAGGATGGATGATGAAAGACTGCTGAAAAAGGTGATGAATGCGAGAGTTGATGGGAGAAATGCTAGAGGGAGGCCTAGGTTTGGATGGATGGATGGAGTAAGGAGAGCCCTGAATGATAGGAGGATGGATGTGAGGGAAGCAAGCGAGCATGCTAGGAATAGGAATGAGTGGCGAGCGATTGTGACGCGGCTCTGATGGGCATCTGCTGTTGCCACGGGGCTGCATCTTACAGAGATAGCTCTGTGGTAGGGGCAGTAGGAGGAGCTGGCAGTTGTGAAGCGACACAGGTTGTGGAAGAGCCGGGAGGATGGGCTGTGGCACTCCAGCAGTGCCTTCTGAATGGTCGCTAGCTTCCTCGTCATTGCCCATAGAGCAAAGTAATCCCCCTATTTGTTTTCCTTTCTTGATGTCGGCTTCCCCCCAATTAAAGGGGGAAACAGCCAAGGTATATGTATATGTATGTATGCTTAGAGACAGAAAAGCATATTTTACACATATCTGCAAATAGTATTTAATATATAATTAATAAATCAGGACACTAGACGGGAAAATCCTTGACAGGGAGAAGAAAAAGGGAAAGACTGGCAATCCCTTCTGAACCATTTGTGGCATGAGAAAAGGATGTGTTGACAGAACTCTGTCCATGCCCATTTCAAGACTATTTCATGCTGAAATATAGCCATTGGAAGAGGTGGAAACGGCATCTTCTGCTATTTTGCTTTTATTGTTAAATTTATTATCACCCTGGTGTCTATGTCAAAAGATAGTTTTGCAATTAAGAGGAAAGACACTAGTTGATGTTATACTTAGAATTTCCAAAATATCATGTATAACTATCCTTTTCTCTCTCTCTCTCTGGCAAGCCTCTGCTCGACTACATCCGCCGCTACCGCGTCACCCGCTGGGATACTGGTGGTGCCACACACGCTCGTGGGGGTACTGTAGATCACATTCTCACAGCTGGCCTTGTGGTACCTAATGTCTCCTGCTCTTCTATCCCTTCTCTCTTTTCTGACCATGTTGCCCTTAGCCTGAAATACTCCATACTTCAGACTCCAGCTACCCTCTCCCATCACCGCACCCGCATCTCTATCCCTCCAAAATACTGTCCCACTTATATTTCCTTTATCTCTCACCTCCTTCCCACTTTTGATCTCCTTTCTCCAGACAGCTTATACAACTCACTGGTGGATTCTACACATGACTTCTACACGCATTATGTTCTCAGACCACACGTTCCACATCGCCCTGAGGCCCATTCCTGGACTTTGGATCAGCGTATTGCCCAGGCGGAAAGGACAGCTGTGGATGCTGGACTCTCCTTTCAAAGACAGCCCACCCCTGATCACCTGCACCAATATCAGTTGGCGAGGGATGATCTGGTTGCCCTGCAGAAGTGTGAGCACACGGAGTATTGGCAGAAATTTACGGATAGTATTAACCATCAGACTAGCGCTGGGACTATGTGGCATCTTATAAGGAAGGCTGTCAAGAAGAAACCCACCTGTGCTCTACACCACAGTCCACTTGAGTATGCTCAAGACCTCATTACTACCTGGTCAGCACAGTCACAAACTTGCAACCTTCCCAGGAACGTTCAAGAGGCACTCTCCACCCACCGCAGTGTTCGTAACCTCCGCCTAATGGGTGCATTACTACAGACGGATGAAGAGGATGACATCCCATTCACAGAGGATGAACTACGACGTGCTCTTGCTAGGATTAAGGCTACTGCCCCTGGGGAGGATGGTCTTACATATCAAGTTCTCCGTCTTCTTCAGAAAGTTCCTGGTAACCCCCTACTGCGGCTCTTCAATCTTTGCTTTTGCTTGGGGCATGTGCCCTCTGCCTTGACCAGAAGCACTATTATTCCTCTACCAAAACCTGGAACCGACAAATTTAGGCCTATCTCCCTCACCTCCTGCTTCAGCAAAGTGTTTGAACGCATCCTTCTTGCCCGGCTCATGCACCGTCTACAGGATAAACTCTCCCCCAGTCTTTATGGTTTCCTCCCACAACGGAGCACACATCACTGCCTCGCTGAACTCTACACCCGTCTTTCTCCCACCAGTGTGGTCGCCTTCCTGGACCTCAAATCTGCCTTCGATATAGCCAACAAGGAAATTATTCTTGACCAGCTGGTGGAATTTGGAGTTCGGGGGAACATACTGAAATGGATACGGGGATATCTCTGCAACAGAACATCAAGTGTCCTTTTTAAAGGGTCGTATAGCTCCTATGAACGGTTTGAACTGGGTACTCCTCAGGGGGGTGTGCTAAGTCCTTTTCTATTCAATATCCTTATGCATCGTCTACTCTCCCTCCTTCCTGTCATCCCCGGTACTACAGTTACCTGCTATGCGGACGACATATGCATCCACACGACCTCAACTCACGACCTTCAGCACATGCTCCATGACTTTTACGTGTCTGCTACCTCCTGTGGCCTTATTATATCCCCAGAAAAAAGCAGGATTTTTACTTCACGCAACTGCAGAGCACTGCCCGCATTCGCCATGGGTGGTAATGTCATCCCTCACTGCACACAGTACACGTATTTAGGTGCACCAGTCCGGATCACCCCAGCTATACCTGCTCGTCAACGAATTCATCCCTTTGTGAAGAGCCTTCTTGACCGTCTGGAGCCCCGCTTTGCACCTGTCAAGTGGCTTGCCAACAATGCTGCAGGAGTCTCCATCCCAGTGGCGAGGACCCTCTACATCCTACTACTTCGGTCAGTGGTTGACTATCTGTCTCCTGCCTTGTGTCAACTTCCTAAACCAGCTCTCGAGCCACTTGAAAAGTTTCAGAATCGAGTCATGAGATTTATCTTGGGATGTTCTCTCTCTACCCGTATTGTGAGTATGCAGTTGGAGCTCAACTTACCCCCTCTTGTGGAGAGGATTTATGCCAATGTGTCCTATTTTACTGTTAAGTGTCTTCACTACCCCTTTCTTGCTCCGTACTTCTCTGCTGTCATGAGGACGTCCCTTGATCCAGACGCACCCAGGCTCCCACTTCGAGCAGGAGGTCATAACCTTATCAGGGTGGTGAGTGACATTCTCCGTGGCCTTGACATCGACCTGCCAGTGCAGGCGGCTGTCCCAGATTTACCACCCTGGCGTGTCTCCCTCCCCGCTGTCACATATACACCGACCTCGAAGGATGTCTATCCCCCCTTGCAGAGACAGTTAGCTCTGGAGACTATCGCTGATGTATCCACGTATGTCCCTGCAGCACACCACGTCTATGTTGATGGTTCTGTGCAAGCAGATGGGAGGGCGGCATGTGCTGTGTTTTCCCCCACCATGGAGCCGCCTGTGCCGGCTGATTCATGGATTGGCCGTAGACTACCCACCTCGTCGAGCTCCAACTACTGTGAACTGAATGCCATCTTGGATGCCGTGACTCTCCTTGTTCGACGACGAGTGAATGGGGTAGTAATTTGTGACTCCCAATCGGCCCTACAAGCCCTATCCTCGCCAAGACCTATCTGTGGCCGTGCTGTGGGAGATATACTATGTCGCCTCGCAGCCGCTTGGGATGCTTCTCTTGTTGTGTCATTTGTGTGGACTCCATCCCACATTGGGCTGACTGGCAACGACACAACGGATCGTCTTGCCAAGGCGGCCTGTATGCTGGATGGGCATGCTGTGGACGCTGAGCCCTCCCTCTGATGCCTACGTAACATCATCTACTCAGCCGGGTTTGCCATGATGGTCCAGCGCAGGGACACGGAGAGGGCCAACAGTGTGTCCATACAGCACCATGATCACTTCCTTCACAGTCGCTACAAGTATCGCAGACGCGGGTTAATGGTGCGGAAAAACAATGTAGTTAGTGCTCGGCTCAGAATGGGGTATCGGCCTTTATGGCAGGTCTCCCAGACTCTAGATATGCCACAGTACACCTCCTGTACATTATGCGACCAAACTAATGCTAACACTCTTGACCACTATTGTCTTCAGTGCCCCACAGTGAGAGATGTTTTACCACGAGGTCAGAACTTAATACAGATCTGCTCATTTTTACTTAATGATGACAACCTTGATGTTATTCTTGCTCGTTATCCTCACTTTGGTGGCCATTAATTATATTGAATTATACATATATTTTCTGTATGTTGCTGTATAATTCTGTTTGTGCATTCTGCGTTTCTCTGAGCTTTACTTTTGCATATAATGTACTCTGTGCTGCCATTCTGTGAGTTGTGTGTTAGTATGCAGCAATGTTTTATCAATATGTACACCTCCCTGTAAACCATGTTCAATTCTTGGTTTTATATCCATTTGAAGCATTAGTTGTATGAACTCATGTAATGTCTGACACCTTGGCGCAATAAATTAATAAAATAAAATAAATAATATCTCTCTCTCTCTCTCTCTCTCTCTCTCTCTCTCTTTCTTTCTTTCTCTCTCTCTCTCTCTCTCTCGCTCTCTCTCTCTCTCTCTCTCTCTCTCTCTCTCTCTCTCTCTCTCTCTCTCTCTCTCTCTCTCTCTCTCTCTCTCTCTCTCTCTCTCTCTCTCTCTCTCTCTCTCTCTCTCTCTCTCTCTCTCTCTCTCTCTCTCTTCTAGCAATTTTCAGTTTATTATTTATTAATGAAATTATTTTGCTGCCTTTGCATGCATTAGAGAGTAAATCAATATCTAACTTTGCCCAAGCGAAAAAAAAAATTACAGTTGAGAGAGAGGGCGAAACTATGTTTAGCCATAATTTAGAAGGCTAACGTAGTGACACATATATCTACAAAGATCTGCTTTATTAAGAAAGTATTTGCTACCGAAAAAACCGCAGTAATATCTACAAGTCAAAATGTAAGTATCTAAGCA
>JAXCGZ010014124.1:30000-32500 GCA_037179515.1 Halocaridina rubra | reverse complement strand
ACTAGTGATAGAGAATGGAAGGTTGTGGAAACTGACTCAGATGCTATTTGCGGTCGATACTGTACTGGCGACTAGTTTGTTAGGTTGCATGAAAAGAGGGATGATGCGTAAGAATACTGGTTAAAGAAAAGTCATGAGATCCACGAGAAGTATCAATGTTGGCAGCTTGAAAGTAGGAATGAATGAGGAGTTGCTTGAAGAAGTTGGGAGTTTTAAATACCTGGGGTGGCATGCATCAAGGAGTGGACGGGTGGATGCAGAGGTAAGTCATAGAGTGAAGGAAGCAAGTAAATGTCATGGTGGGTTGAAAATTTTAATGAGATATAGATATTTAGGAATGACTGCAAAGAGAAGAATATATGAGGGTGTGATTGTGCCGACAGCATTGTGCGGAGCAGAGGCTTGGAATGCAGAAAGGATGATAGGAACAAGTTGAATGTAATGGAGATGAGGTGTTTGAGTATCTAGAATAGATAGAATAAGAAATGAGGATGTCAGGCAGAGAACGGGTGCTAAAACAAAGCTGTCATATAGGTTAGACCAGAGAGTATTGAGTTGGTATGGACTCATGGAAAGGATGAGTGATGACGAATTTAGTGAAGAGAGTGTGGAATGCAAATGTTATTGGAGTTGGGTCAAGAGAAAGATCTAGAATGAGATGGATGAATTGCAAGAAAAGGGAACTAGGTGCACGTGGACTACCAGTAGAACAGGGAGGAGAGCGTGCAAGAGATAGGAATGAGTGATTTCTCGTACCTGTTGGCTCAGGTGAACTGTGATGAATGCCTGTGGGGGAGTTGCCATGTGATGAAACGGTGTGAGTAAACCAGCTGCGGCTGTCGAGCTTGATTGTAGAATATTCTTGCCAGCCTACCTTGTGTATGACACAATCATAATGGAAGGAGGAAAAATGTGGCAACCCTTTATCCCCAAAGAACTAAGAAGAGTGGTTGAAGAATGTGTGGATCGTGGTGAATGCGCAGTACTTGTCTCGGCCACCCCCCTTTCAAGGAAGAATGAGACCAAGTTTATATATATATATATATATATATATATATATATATATATATATATATATATATATATATATATATATATATATATATATATATATATATATATATATATATATATATATATATATATATATATATATATATATATATATATATATATATATATATATATATATATATATATATATATATATATATATATATATATATATATATATATATATATATATATATATATATATATATATATATATATATATATATATATATATATATATATATATATATATATATATATATATATATATATATATATATATATATATATATATATATATATATATATATATATATATATATATATATATATATATATATATATATATATATATATATATATATATATATATATATATATATATATATATATATATATATATATATATATATATATATATATATATATATATATATATATATATATATATATATATATATATATATATATATATATATATATATATATATATATATATATATATATATATATATATATATATATATATATATATATATATATATATATATATATATATATATATATATATATATATATATATATATATATATATATATATATATATATATATATATATATATATATATATATATATATATATATATATATATATATATATATATATATATATATATATATATATATATATATATATATATATATATATATATATATATATATATATATATATATATATATATATATATATATATATATATATATATATATATATATATATATATATATATATATATATATATATATATATATATATATATATATATATATATATATATATATATATATATATATATATATATATATATATATATATATATATATATATATATATATATATATATATATATATATATATATATATATATATATATATATATATATATATATATATATATATATATATATATATATATATATATATATATATATATATATATATATATATATATATATATAATTTTTTTTGTGTATGGGAATATATACACATATATGCATACATATAATTTTTTTTTCTCAGCCAAAACATAAAATAAACCTTATTATGACAAGCAGATACAGGACCGGTTCCGGGAATCTTTGAATCCCACAGATTTTGGAAATTGTTAAAAATTTAAATTGCCAACTTTCGTTGTAAGGAACTCAGTAGAAATGATAGGAAGCATAAATTTCCCAATGGTATTCAATATATTGTTCTGATTCACAAATATTTTATGAATAATATCAATTACATATATGCATAAACCACGTCATATTAATACGTAAAAGTTTTTATATTTCTTTACATGGCAGCTACACTTATGTACTGAACATTCACATTATGCATTGTAATCACTTAGTACCTGCAGTGTTATCTAAAATAAAAATTAACTATAACTTGTCTCTA
>JAXCGZ010014124.1:0-25000 GCA_037179515.1 Halocaridina rubra | reverse complement strand
AATTCCCAATCTCATTCGGGCATGAAATATCAAATAAGCACATTACATATGTGAAAACATGATTTTTTTTTTTTTACCCCGACCGGGACTCGAACCTAAGACTTATGATTACTAAGTCAAGGCGCTACCACTACACCACAGAAGGTTAAAAGGAACCCAACCTTATAGCTTATATCTGCTATACTTAGGAATGAACGCATTCTATCTGAATGCCACTATGTTCATATTACAGATTCCCCAACCTCACTCGTGGCTTCATTTTAGCATTTAATTCAATTCCCAATCTCATTCGGGCATGAAATATCAAATAAGCACATTACATATGTGAAAACATGAATATTTTTTTTTTTTTTACCCCGACTGGGACTCGAACCTAAGACTTATGATTACTAAGTCAAGGCGCTACCACTACACCACAGAAGGTTAAAAGGAACCCAACCTTGTAGCTTATATCTGCTATACTTAGGAATGAACGCATTCTATCTGAATGCCACTATGTTCATATTACAGATTCCCCAACCTCTCTCGTGGCTTCATTTTAGCATTTAATTCAATTCCCAATCTCATTCGGGCATGAAATATCAAATAAGCACATTACATATGTGAAAACATGAATAATTTTTTTTCCCCGACCGGGACTCGAACCTAAGACTTATGATTACTAAGTCAAAGCGCTACCACTACACCACAGAAGGTTAAAAGGAATCCAACCTTATAGCTTATATCTGCTATACTTAGGAATGAACTCATTCTAACTGAATGCCAATATGTTCATATTACAGATTCCCCAACCTCACTCGTGGCTTCATTATAGCATTTAATTCAAGTCCCAATCTAATCTGGGCCTTGAAATAACCAAGCAAGCACATTACATATGTTACATGAATAATTTTTTTAACCCAACCGGGACTCAAACCTAGGATTTATGATTACTAAGTCAAGGCGCTACCACTACACCACAGAAGGTTAAAAGGAATCCAAACTTATAGTTTATATCTGCTATACTTAGGAATGAACGCATTCTAACTGAATGCCAATATGTTCATATTACAGATTCCCCAACCTCACTCGTGGCTTCATTATAGCATTTAATTCAAGTCCCAATCTCATTCGGGCCATGAAATAACCAAGCAAGCACATTACATATGTGAACACATGAATAATTTTTTTACCCCGACCGGGACTCGAACCTAGGACTTATGATTACTAGGTCAAGGCGCTACCACTACACCACAGAATGTTAAAAGGAATTCAACCTTATAGCTTATATCTGCTATACTTAGGAATGAACGCATTCTAACTGAATGCCAATGTGTTCATATTACAAATTCCCCAACCTTACTCGTGGCTTCATTATAGCAATTAATTCAAGTCCCAATCTCATTCGGGCCATGAAATACCCAAGCAGGCACATTACATATGTGAAAACATGAATAATATTTTTTACCCCGACTGGGACTCGAACCTAGGACTTATGATTACTAGGTCAAGGCGCTACCACTACACCACAGAAGGTTAAAAGGAATTCAACCTTATAGCTTATATCTGCTATATTTAGGAATGAATGCATTCTAACTGAATGCCAATATGTTCATATTACAGATTCCCCAACCTCACTCGTGGCTTCATTATAGCATTTAATTCAAGTCTCAATCTCATTCGGGCAATGAAATAACCAAGCAAGCACATTACATATGTGAAAACATGAATAATTTTTTTTACCCTGACCGGGACTCGAACCTAGGACATATGATTACTAAGTCAAGGTGCTACCACTACACCACAGAAGGTTAAAAGGAATCCACCCTTATAACTTATATCTGCTATACTTAGGAATGAACGCATTCTAACTGAATGCCAATATGTTCATATTACAGATTCCCTAATCTCACTCGTGGCTTCATTATAGCATTTAATTCAAGTCCCAATCTCATTCGGGCCATGAAATAACCAAGCAAGCACATTACATATGTGAAATCATGAATAATTTTTTTACCCCGACCGGGACTCGAACCTAGGACTTATGATTACTAAGTCAAGGCGCTACCACTACACCAGAGAAGGCTAAAAGGAATCCAACCTTATAGCTTATATCTGCTATACTTAGGAATGAACGCATTCTAACTGAATGCCAATATGTTCATATTACAGATTCCCCAACCTCACTCGTGGCTTCATTATAGCATTTAATTCAAGTCCCAATCTCATTCGGGCCATGAAATAACCAAGTAAGCACATTACATATGTGAAAACATGAATAATTTTTTTACCCCGACCGAGACTCGAACCTAGAACTTATGATTACTAAGTCAAGGCGCTACCACAACACCACAGAAGGTTAAAAGGAATCCAACGTTAGAGCTTATATCTGCTATACTTAGGAATGAACGCATTCTAACTGAATGCCAATATGTTCATATTATAGATTCCCCAACCTCACTCGTGGCTTCATTATAGCATTTAATTCAAGTCCCAATCTCATTCGGGCCATGAAATAACCAAGCAAGCACATTACATATGTGAAAACATGATTAATTATTTTATCCCGATTGGGACTCGAACCTAGGCCTTATGATTACTAAGTCAAGGAGCTACCACAACACCACAGAAGGTTAAAAGGAATCCAACCTTATAGCTTATATCTGTTATACTTAGGAATAAACTCATTCTAACTGAATGCCAATATGTTCATATTACAGATTCACCAACCTCACTCGTGGCTTCATTATAGCATTTAATTCAAGTCCCAATCTAATCCGGGCCATGAAATAACCAAGCAAGCACATTACATATGTTACATGAATAATTTTTTTAACCCAATCGGGACTCAAACCTAAGGCTAACGATTACTAAGTCAAGGCGCTACCACTACACCACAGAAGGTTAAAAGGAATCCAACCTTATAGCTTATATCTGCTATACTTAGGAATGAACGCATTCTAACTGAATGGCAATATGTTCATATTACAGATTCCCCAACCTCACTCGTGGCTTCATTATAGCATTTAATTCAAGTCCCAATCTCATTCGGGCCATGAAATAACCAAGCAAGCACATTACATATGTGAAAACATGAATAATTTTTTTACCCCGACCGAGACTCGAAACTAGGACTTATGATTACTAGGTCAAGGCGCTACCACTACACCACAGAAGGTTAAAAGGAATTCAACCTTACAGCTTATATCTGCTATACTTAGGAATGAACGCATTCTAACTGAATGCCAATGTGTTCATATTACAAATTCCCCAACCTCACTCGTGGCTTCATTATAGCATTTAATTCAAGTCCCAATCTCTTTTGGGCCATGAAATAACCAAGCAAGCACATTACATATGTGAAAACATGAATAATATTTTTACCCCGACTGGGACTCGAACCTAGGACTTATAATTACTAAGTCAAGGCGCTACCACTACACCACAGAAGGTTAAAAGGAATCCATCCTTATAGCTTATATCTGCTATATTTAGGAATGAACGCATTCTAAATGAATGCCAATATGTTCATATTACAAATTCCCCAGCCTCACTCGTGGCTTCATTATAGCATTTAATTCAAGTCCCAATCTCATTCGGGCCATGAAATAACCAAGCAAGCACATTACATATGTGAAAACATGAATAATTTTTATTACCCCGACCGGGACTCGAACCTAGGACATATGATTACTAAGTCAAGGTGCTACCACTACACCACAGAAGGTTAAAAGGAATTCAGCCTTATAGCTTATATCTGCTATACTTAGGAATGAACGCATTCTAACTGAATGCCAATATGTTCATATTACAGATTCCCCAACCTCACTCGTGGCTTCATTATAGCATTTAATTCAAGCCCCAATCTCATTCGGGCCATGAAATAACCAAGCAAGCACATTATATATGTGAAATCATGAATAATTTTTTTACCCCGACCGGGACTCGAACCTAAGACTTATGATTACTAAGTCAAGGCGCTACCACTACACAAGAGAAGGTTAAAAGGAATCCAACCTTATAGCTTATATCTGCTATACTTAGGAATTAACGCATTCTAACTGAATGCCAATATGTTCATATTACAGATTCCCCAACCTTTCTCGAGGCTTCATTATAGCATTTAATTCAAGTCCCAATCTCATTCGGGATATGAAATAACCAAGCAAGCACATTACATATGTGAAAACATGAATAATTTTTTTAACCCCGACTGGGACTTGAACCTAGGACTTATGATTACTAAGTCAAGGCGCTACCACTACACCACAGAAGGTTAAAAGGAATCCAACCTTATAGCTTATATCTTCTATACTTAGGAATGAACGCATTCTAACTGAATGCCAATATGTTCATATTACAGATTCCCCAAAATCACTCGTGGCTTCATTATAGCATTTAATTCAAGTCCCAATCTCATTCTGGCCATGAAATAACCAAGCAAGCACATTACATATGTGAAAACATGAATAATTTTTTTTACCCCGACCGGGACTCGAACCTAGGACTTATGATTACTAAGTCAAGGAGCTACCACTACACCACAGAAGGTTAAAAGGAATCCAACCTTATAGCTTATATCTGCTATACTTAGGAATGAACGCATTCTAAGTGAATGCCAATATGTTCATATTACAGATTCACCAACCTCACTCGTGGCTTCATTATAGCATTTAATTCAAGTCCCAATCTCATTCGGGACATGAAATAACCAAGCAAACACATTACATATGTGAAAACATTAATAATTTTTTTACCCCGACCGAGACTCGAACCTAGGACTTATGATTACTAAGTCAAGGCGCTAACACAACACCACAGAAGGTTAAAAGGAATCCAACCTTATAGCTTATTTCTACTATACTTAGGAATGAACGCATTCTAACTGAATGCCAATATGTTCATATTATAGATTCCCAATCCTCACTCGTGGCTTCATTATAGCATTTAATTCAAGTCCCAATCTCATTCGGGCCATGAAATAACCAAGCAAGCACATTACATATGTGAAAACATGATTAATTATTTTACCCCGATTGGGACTCGAACCTAAGACTTATGATTACTAAGTCAAGGCGCTACCACAACTCCACAGAAGGTTAAAAGGAATCCAACCTTATAGCTTATATCTGCTATACTTAGGAATGAACGCATTCTAACTGAATGCCAATATGTTCATATTACAGATTCCCCAACCTCACTCGTGGCTTCATTATAGCATTTAATTCAAGTCCCAATCTCATTCGGGCCATGAAATAACCAAGCAAGCACATAACATATGTGAAAACATGAATAATTTTTTTTACCCCGACCGGGAATCGAACCTAGAACTTATGATTACTAAGTCAAGGCGCTTCCACAACACCACAGAAGGTTAAAAGGAATTCAACCTTATAGCTTATATCTGCTATACTTAGGAATGAACTCATTCTAACTGAATGCCAATATGTTCATATTACAGATTCCCCAACCTCACTCGTGGCTTCATTATAGCATTTAATTCAAGTCCCAATCTAATCCGGGCCATGAAATAACCAAGCAAGCACATTACATATGTTACATGAATAATTTTTTTAACCCAATCGGGACTCAAACCTAAGGCTAACGATTACTAAGTCAAGGCGCTACCACTACACCACAGAAGGTTAAAAGGAATCCAACCTTATAGCTTATATCTGCTATACTTAGGAATGAACGCATTCTAACTGAATGGCAATATGTTCATATTACAGATTCCCCAACCTCACTCGTGGCTTCATTATAGCATTTAATTCAAGTCCCAATCTCATTCGGGCCATGAAATAACCAAGCAAGCACATTACATATGTGAAAACATGAATAATTTTTTTACCCCGACCGAGACTCGAACCTAGGACTTATGATTACTAGGTCAAGGCGCTACCACTACACCACAGAAGGTTAAAAGGAATTCAACCTTACAGCTTATATCTGCTATACTTAGGAATGAACGCATTCTAACTGAATGCCAATGTGTTCATATTACAAATTCCCCAACCTCACTCGTGGCTTCATTATAGCATTTAATTCAAGTCCCAATCTCTTTTGGGCCATGAAATAACCAAGCAAGCACATTACATATGTGAAAACATGAATAATATTTTTACCCCGACTGGGACTCGAACCTAGGACTTATAATTACTAAGTCAAGGCGCTACCACTACACCACAGAAGGTTAAAAGGAATCCATCCTTATAGCTTATATCTGCTATATTTAGGAATGAACGCATTCTAAATGAATGCCAATATGTTCATATTACAAATTCCCCAGCCTCACTCGTGGCTTCATTATAGCATTTAATTCAAGTCCCAATCTCATTCGGGCCATGAAATAACCAAGCAAGCACATTACATATGTGAAAACATGAATAATTTTTATTACCCCGACCGGGACTCGAACCTAGGACATATGATTACTAAGTCAAGGTGCTACCACTACACCACAGAAGGTTAAAAGGAATTCAACCTTATAGCTTATATCTGCTATACTTAGGAATGAACGCATTCTAACTGAATGCCAATATGTTCATATTACAGATTCCCCAACCTCACTCGTGGCTTCATTATAGCATTTAATTCAAGCCCCAATCTCATTCGGGCCATGAAATAACCAAGCAAGCACATTATATATGTGAAATCATGAATAATTTTTTTACCCCGACCGGGACTCGAACCTAAGACTTATGATTACTAAGTCAAGGCGCTACCACTACACAAGAGAAGGTTAAAAGGAATCCAACCTTATAGCTTATATCTGCTATACTTAGGAATTAACGCATTCTAACTGAATGCCAATATGTTCATATTACAGATTCCCCAACCTTTCTCGAGGCTTCATTATAGCATTTAATTCAAGTCCCAATCTCATTCGGGATATGAAATAACCAAGCAAGCACATTACATATGTGAAAACATGAATAATTTTTTTAACCCCGACTGGGACTTGAACCTAGGACTTATGATTACTAAGTCAAGGCGCTACCACTACACCACAGAAGGTTAAAAGGAATCCAACCTTATAGCTTATATCTTCTATACTTAGGAATGAACGCATTCTAACTGAATGCCAATATGTTCATATTACAGATTCCCCAAAATCACTCGTGGCTTCATTATAGCATTTAATTCAAGTCCCAATCTCATTCTGGCCATGAAATAACCAAGCAAGCACATTACATATGTGAAAACATGAATAATTTTTTTTACCCCGACCGGGACTCGAACCTAGGACTTATGATTACTAAGTCAAGGAGCTACCACTACACCACAGAAGGTTAAAAGGAATCCAACCTTATAGCTTATATCTGCTATACTTAGGAATGAACGCATTCTAAGTGAATGCCAATATGTTCATATTACAGATTCACCAACCTCACTCGTGGCTTCATTATAGCATTTAATTCAAGTCCCAATCTCATTCGGGACATGAAATAACCAAGCAAACACATTACATATGTGAAAACATTAATAATTTTTTTACCCCGACCGAGACTCGAACCTAGGACTTATGATTACTAAGTCAAGGCGCTAACACAACACCACAGAAGGTTAAAAGGAATCCAACCTTATAGCTTTTATCTACTATACTTAGGAATGAACGCATTCTAACTGAATGCCAATATGTTCATATTATAGATTCCCAAACCTCACTCGTGGCTTCATTATAGCATTTAATTCAAGTCCCAATCTCATTCGGGCCATGAAATAACCAAGCAAGCACATTACATATGTGAAAACATGATTAATTATTTTACCCCGATTGGGACTCGAACCTAAGACTTATGATTACTAAGTCAAGGCGCTACCACAACACCACAGAAGGTTAAAAGGAATCCAACCTTATAGCTTATATCTGCTATACTTAGGAATGAACGCATTCTAACTGATTGCCAATATGTTCATATTATAGATTCCCCAACTTCACTCGTGGCTTCATTATAGCATTTAATTCAAGTCCCGATCTCATTCGGGCCATGAAATTACCAAGCAAGCACATTACATATGTGAAAACATGATTAATTATTTTACCCCGATCGGGACTCGAACCTAGGAATTATGATTACTAAGTCAAGGCGCTACCACTACACCAGAGAAGGTTAAAAGGAATCCAACCTTATAGCTTATATCTGCTATACTTAGGAATGAACGCATTCTAACTGAATGCCAATATGTTCATATTACAGATTCCCCAACCTCACTCGTGGCTTCATTATAGCATTTAATTCAAGTCCCAATCTCATTCGGGCCATGAAATAACCAAGCAAGCACATAACATATGTGAAAACATGAATAATTTTTTTTACCCCGACCGGGAATCGAACCTAGAACTTATGATTACTAAGTCAAGGCGCTACCACAACACCACAGAAGGTTAAAAGGAATTCAACCTTATAGCTTATATCTGCTATACTTAGGAATGAACTCATTCTAACTGAATGCCAATATGTTCATATTACAGATTCCCCAACCTCACTCGTGGCTTCATTATAGCATTTAATTCAAGTCCCAATCTAATCCGGGCCATGAACTAACCAAGCAAGCACATTACATATGTTACATGAATAATTTTTTTAACCCAACCGGGACTCAAACCTAGGACTAATGATTACTAAATCAAGGCGCTACCACTACACCACAGAAGGTTAAAAGGAATCGAACCTTAGAGCTTATATCTGCTATTCTTAGGAATGAACGCATTCTAACTGAATGGCAATATGTTCATATTACAGATTTCCCAACCTCACTCGTGGCTTCATAATAGCATTTAATTTTCAAGTCCCAATCTCATTCGGGCCATGAAATAACCAAGCAAGCACATTACATATGTGAAAACATGAATAATTTTTTTACCCCGACCGGGACTCGAACCTAGGACTTAAGATTACTAGGTCAAGGCGCTACCACTACACCACAGAAGGTTAAAAGGAATTCAACCTTATAGCTTATATCTGCTATACTTAGGAATGAACGCATTCTAACTGAATGCCAAAGTGTTCATATTACAAATTCCCCAACCTCACTCGTGGCTTCATTATAGCATTTAATTCAAGTCCCAATCTCTTTTGGGCCATGAAATAACCAAGCAAGCACATTACATATGTGAAAACATGAATAATATTTTTTACCCCGATTGGGACTCGAACCTAGGACTTATAATTACTAAGTCAAGGCGCTACCACTACACCACAGAAGGTTAAAAGGAATACAACCTTATAGCTTATATCTGCTATATTTAGGAATGAACGCATTCTAACTGAATGCCAATATGTTCATATTACCAATTCCCCAACCTCACTCGTGGCTTCATTATAGCATTTAATTCAAGTCCCAATCTCATTCGGGCCATGAAATAACCAAGCAAGCACATTACATATGTGAAAACATAAATAATTTTTTTTCCCCGACCGGGACTCGAACCTAGGACATATGATTACTAAGTCAAGGTGCTACCACTACACCACAGAAGGTTAAAAGGAATCCACCCTTATAGCTTATATCTGTTATACTTAGGAATGAACGCATTCTAACTGAATGCCAATATGTTCATATTACAGATTCCCCAACCTCACTCGTGGCTTCATTATAGCATTTAATTCAAGTCCCAATCTCATTCGGGATATGAAATAACCAAGCAAGCACATTACATATGTGAAAACATGAATAATTTTTTTAACCCCGACTGGGACTTGAACCTAGGACTTATGATTACTAATTCAAGGCGCTACCACTACACCACAGAAGGTTAAAAGGAATCCAACCTTATAGCTTATATCTTCTATACTTAGGAATGAACGCATTCTAACTGAATGCCAATATGTTCATATTACAGATTCCCCAAAATCACTCGTGGCTTCATCATAGCATTTAATTCAAGTCCCAATCTCATTCTGGTCATGAAATAACCAAGCAAGCACATTGCATATGTGAAAACATGAATAATTTTTTTTACCCCGACCGGGACTCGAACCTAGGACTTATGATTACTAAGTCAAGGAGCTACCACTACACCACAGAAGGTTAAAAGGAATCCAACCTTATAGCTTATATCTGCTATACTTAGGAATGAACGCATTCTAAGTGAATGCCAATATGTTCATATTACAGATTCACCAACCTCACTCGTGGCTTCATTATAGCATTTAATTCAAGTCCCAATCTCATTCGGGACATGAAATAACCAAGCAAACACATTACATATGTGAAAACATTAATAATTTTTTTACCCCGACCGAGACTCGAACCTAGGACTTATGATTACTAAGTCAAGGCGCTAACACAACACCACAGAAGGTTAAAAGGAATCCAACCTTATAGCTTATATCTACTATACTTAGGAATGAACGCATTCTAACTGAATGCCAATATGTTCATATTATAGATTCCCAAACCTCACTCGTGGCTTCATTATAGCATTTAATTCAAGTCCCAATCTCATTCGGGCCATGAAATAACCAAGCAAGCACATTACATATGTGAAAACATGATTAATTATTTTACCCCGATTGGGACTCGAACCTAAGACTTATGATTACTAAGTCAAGGCGCTACCACAACACCACAGAAGGTTAAAAGGAATCCAACCTTATAGCTTATATCTGCTATACTTAGGAATGAACGCATTCTAACTGATTGCCAATATGTTCATATTATAGATTCCCCAACCTCACTCGTGGCTTCATTATAGCATTTAATTCAAGTCCCGATCTCATTCGGGCCATGAAATTACCAAGCAAGCACATTACATATGTGAAAACATGATTAATTATTTTACCCCGATCGGGACTCGAACCTAGGAATTATGATTACTAAGTCAAGGCGCTACCACTACACCAGAGAAGGTTAAAAGGAATCCAACCTTATAGCTTATATCTGCTATACTTAGGAATGAACGCATTCTAACTGAATGCCAATATGTTCATATTACAGATTCCCCAACCTCACTCGTGGCTTCATTATAGCATTTAATTCAAGTCCCAATCTCATTCGGGCCATGAAATAACCAAGCAAGCACATAACATATGTGAAAACATGAATAATTTTTTTTACCCCGACCGGGAATCGAACCTAGAACTTATGATTACTAAGTCAAGGCGCTACCACAACACCACAGAAGGTTAAAAGGAATTCAACCTTATAGCTTATATCTGCTATACTTAGGAATGAACTCATTCTAACTGAATGCCAATATGTTCATATTACAGATTCCCCAACCTCACTCGTGGCTTCATTATAGCATTTAATTCAAGTCCCAATCTAATCCGGGCCATGAACTAACCAAGCAAGCACATTACATATGTTACATGAATAATTTTTTTAACCCAACCGGGACTCAAACCTAGGACTAATGATTACTAAATCAAGGCGCTACCACTACACCACAGAAGGTTAAAAGGAATCGAACCTTAGAGCTTATATCTGCTATTCTTAGGAATGAACGCATTCTAACTGAATGGCAATATGTTCATATTACAGATTTCCCAACCTCACTCGTGGCTTCATTATAGCATTTAATTTTCAAGTCCCAATCTCATTCGGGCCATGAAATAACCAAGCAAGCACATTACATATGTGAAAACATGAATAATTTTTTTACCCCGACCGGGACTCGAACCTAGGACTTAAGATTACTAGGTCAAGGCGCTACCACTACACCACAGAAGGTTAAAAGGAATTCAACCTTATAGCTTATATCTGCTATACTTAGGAATGAACGCATTCTAACTGAATGCCAAAGTGTTCATATTACAAATTCCCCAACCTCACTCGTGGCTTCATTATAGCATTTAATTCAAGTCCCAATCTCTTTTGGGCCATGAAATAACCAAGCAAGCACATTACATATGTGAAAACATGAATAATATTTTTTACCCCGATTGGGACTCGAACCTAGGACTTATAATTACTAAGTCAAGGCGCTACCACTACACCACAGAAGGTTAAAAGGAATACAACCTTATAGCTTATATCTGCTATATTTAGGAATGAACGCATTCTAACTGAATGCCAATATGTTCATATTACCAATTCCCCAACCTCACTCGTGGCTTCATTATAGCATTTAATTCAAGTCCCAATCTCATTCGGGCCATGAAATAACCAAGCAAGCACATTACATATGTGAAAACATAAATAATTTTTTTTCCCCGACCGGGACTCGAACCTAGGACATATGATTACTAAGTCAAGGTGCTACCACTACACCACAGAAGGTTAAAAGGAATCCACCCTTATAGCTTATATCTGTTATACTTAGGAATGACCGCATTCTAACTGAATGCCAATATGTTCATATTACAGATTCCCCAACCTCACTCGTGGCTTCATTATAGCATTTAATTCAAGTCCCAATCTCATTCGGGCCATGAAATAACCAAGCAAGCACATTACATATGTGAAAACATGAATAATTTTTTTTACCCCGACCGGGACTCGAACCTAGAACTTATGATTACTAAGTCAAGGGTCTACCACTACACCACAGAAGGTTAAAAGGAATCCAACCTTATAGCTTATATCTGCTATACTTAGGAATGAACGCATTCTAAGTGAATGCCAATATGTTCATATTACAAATTCACCAACCTCACTCGTGGCTTAATTATAGCATTTAATTCAAGTCCCAATCTCATTCGGGACATGAAATAACCAAGCAAGCACATTACATATGTGAAAACATGAATAATTCTTTTACCCCGACCGAGACTCGAACCTAGGACTTATGATTACTAAGTCAAGGCGCTACCACAACACCACAGAAGATTAAAAGGAATCCAACCTTATAGCTTATATCTGCTATACTTAGGAATGAACGCATTCTAACTGAATGCCAATATGTTCATATTATAGATTCACCAACCTCACTCGTGGCTTCATTATAGCATTTAATTCAAGTCCCAATCTCATTCGGGACATGAAATAACCAAGCAAGCACATTACATATGTGGAAACATGATTAATTAATTTACCCCAATTGGGACTCGAACCTAGGACTTATGATTACTAAGTCAAGGCGCTACCACAACACCACAGAAGGTTAAAAGGAATCCAACCTTATAGCTTATATCTGCTATACTTAGGAATGAACGCATTCTAACTGATTGCCAATATGTTCATATTATAGATTCCCCAACCTCACTCGTGGCTTCATTATAGCATTTAATTCAAGTCCCAATCTCATTCGGGCCATGAAATAACCAAGCAAGCACATTACATATGTGAAAGCATGATTAATTATTTTACCCCGATCGGGACTCGAACCTAGGAATTATGATTACTAAGTCAAGGCGCTACCACTACACCACAGAAGGTTACAAGGAATCCAACCTTATAGCTTATATCTGCTATTCTTAGGAATGAACGCATTCTAACTGAATGCCAATATGTTCATATTACAGATTCCAAACCACACTTGTGGCTTCATTATAGCATTTAATTCAAGTCCCAATCTCATTCGCGCCATAAAATAACCAAGCTAGCACATTACATATGTGAAAGCATGAATAATTTTTTTACGCCGTCCGGGACTCGAACCTAGGACTTATGATTACTAAGTCAAGGTGCTACCACTACACCACAAAAGGTTAAAAGGAATCCAACCTTATAGCTTATATCTGCTATACTTGGGAATAAACGCATTCTAACTGAATGCCAATATGTTCATATTAAAGATTCCCCAACCTCACTCGAGGCTTCATTATAGCATTTCATTCAAGTCCCAATCTCATTCGAGCCATGAAATAACCAAGAAAGCACATTACATATGTGAAAACATGAATAATTTTTTTACCCAGACCGGGACTCGAACCAAGGATTTATGATTACTAAGTCAAGGCGCTACCACTACACCACAGAAGGTTAAAAGGAATCCAACCTTATAGCTTATATCTGCTATACTTAGGAATGAACACATTCTAACTGAATGCCAATATGTTCATATTACAGATTCCCCAACCTCACTCTTGGCTTCATTATAGCATTTAATTCAATTCACAATCTCATTCTGTCCATGAAATAACCAAGCAAGCACATTATATATGTGAAAACATGAATAATTTTTTTTACCCCAACCGGGACTCGAACCAAGGACTTATGATTACTAAGTCAAAGCGCTACCACTACACCACAGAAGGTTAAAAGGAATTATTCATGTTTTCACATATGTAATGTGCTTGCTTGGTTATTTCATGGCCCGAATGAGATTGGGACTTGAATTAAATGCCATAATGAAGGCACGAGTGATTTTGTGGAATCTGTAATATGAACATATCGGCATTCAGTTAGAATGCGTTCATTCCTAAGTATAGCAGATATAAGCTATAAGGTTGGATTCCTTTTAACCTTCTCTGGTGTAGTGGTAGCGCCTTGACTTAGTAATCATAAGTCCTAGGTTCGAGTCCCGGTCGGAGTAAAAAAATTATTCATGTTTTCACATATGTAATGTTCTTGCTTGGTTATTTCATGGCCCGAATGAGATTGAGACTTGAATTAAATGCTATAATGAAGCAACGAGTGAGGTTGGGGAATCTGTAATATGAACATAGTGGCATTCAGTTAGAATGCGTTCATTCCTAAGTATAGCAGATATAAGCTATAAGGTTGGATTCATTTTAACCTTCTGTGGTGTAGTGGTAGCGCCTTGACTTAGTAATCATAAGTCCTAGGTTCGAGTCCCGGTCAGGGTAAAACAATTATTCATGTTTTCACATATGTAATGTGCTTGCTTGGTTATTTCATGGCCCGAATGAGATTGGAACTTGAATTAAATGCTATAATGAAGCCACGAGCGAGGTTGGGGAATCTGTAATATGAACATATTGGCATTCAGTTAGAATGCGTTTATTCCTAAGTATAGCAGATAAAAGCTATAAGGTTGGATTCCTTTTAACCTTCTGTGGTGTAGTGGTAGCGCCATGACTTAGTAATCATAAGTCCTAGGTACGAGTCCCGGTTGGGGTAAAAAAATTATTCATGTTTTCACATATGTAATGTGCTTGCTTTTCTATTTCATGGCCCGAATGAGATTGGGACTTGAATTAAATGCTATAATGAAACCACGAGTGAGATTGGGAAATCTGTAATATGAACATATTGGCATTCAGTTAGAATGCGTTCATTCCTATGTATAGCAGATATAAGCTATAAGGTTGTATTCATTTTAACCTTCTGTGGTGTAGTGGTAGCGCCTTGACTTAGTAATCATAAGTCCTAGGTTCGAGTCCCGGTCGGGGTAAAAAAATTATTCATGTTTTCACATATGTAATGTGCTTGCTTGGTTATTTCATGGCCTGAATGAGATTGGCACTTGAATTAAATGCTATAATGAAGCCACGAGTGAGGTTGGGGAATTTGTAATATGAAAATATTGGCATTCAGCTAGAATGCGTTCATTCCTAAGTATAGCAGATATAAGCTATAAGGTTGGATTCCTTTTAACCTTCTTTGGTGTAGTGGTAGCGCCTTGACTTAGTAATCATAAGTAATAGGTTCGAGTCCCGGTCGGGGTAAAAAAAAAATTATTCATGTTTTCACATATGTAATGTACTTGTTTGGTTATATATATATATATATATATATATATATATATATATATATATATATATATATATATATATATATATATATATATATATATATATATATATATATATATATATATATATATATACATATATATATATAGATATATATATATATATACATATATATATATAGATATATATATATATATACATATATATATATATATATATATATATATATATATATATATATATATATATATATATATATATATATATATATATATATATATATATATATATATATATATATATATATATATATATATATATATATATATATATATATATATATATATATATATATATATATATATATATATATATATATATATATATATATATATATATATATATATATATATATATATATATATATATATATATATATATATATATATATATATATATATATATATATATATATATATATATATATATATATATATATATATATATATACATGTATATATATATAAATATATATATATATATATATATATATATATATATATATATATATATATATATATATATATATATATATATATATATATATATATATATATATATATATATATATATATATATATATATATATATATATATATATATATATATATGTATGTATATATGTATGTATGTGTGTATGTGTGTGTATGTGTGTGCGTGTCAATTTCCTAATTGTAATTATCTAATTATGCTTAAGAGAAAGAGTCCCAAGCTCTCAACCTCCCGTCTCCTGATCGGTTCCATTTTGTACTTACACTAAAAAAGTACTTCCTTACATCCTGCAAAGAGCTATATTTACGAAGCTTCAAACTATGACATCTAGTTCTAGTGCCAGCCAATGTGTGTGTGCGTATAAGGGGGGAGGGGGGTTAATAATACTTCCTCCATGTTCCCCTGCGTGTCACAAAAGTCTACTAAACGGGGTGGAGGTGTTGACTGGGAATCCCCTCCTCTGTATTTTATGCTTCCTACGAGTAGCCAAGTGATATGCGGGTATCCTGGCAGGAGAGATCCAACCAGAACCCTAATAATTGGGTCTCAGAATGTGCGTGGTTGTGGTGTAAATATATCGCAAGAGGGAGGTGATAGGGAATATGTTTGTGGAGAGAATGATAGATGTGCTTGCAATGATCGAAACCAAGATAAAAGGGAATAGTGAGGTGACATTTGGAGGTGTGGTAGGCAAGGTGTCTGGAGTTGAGAGGGAGTGAGGAAGAGAGGGAGTGGCTCTGTTAGTAAGTGAAGAGATTAATAATTGTGTGGTGGAATGGAAGGAAGTATCATCTCGAATAATTGTGACTAAAATGAGGCTGGGTTGCGAGGCTTGGGCGTTTGTGAGTGCATATGTCCCTGGCAGTGAAAGAAGTGAGGAAGAAAGAGAAAAATTGTGCATGAAATTGAACGAGCGTCTGGAACACTTGGGAATGAATGTGAATATGGTGTTGATGGGAGATTTAAATGCTAGAGTAGGGAATGAGCCAGTGAATGGTGTAATTGGCAGGTATGGAGTCCCAGGCAAGAATGAGAGTGGAAAGAATATATATATATATATATATATATATATATATATATATATATATATATATATATATATATATATATATATATATATATATATATATATATATATATATATATATATATATATATATATATATATATATATATATATATATATATATATATATATATATATATATATATATATATATATATATATATATATATATATATATATATATATATATATATATATATATATATATATATATATATATATATATATATATATATATATATATATATATATATATATATATATATATATATATATATATATATATATATATATATATATATATATATATATATATATATATATATATATATATATATATATATATATATATATATATATATATATACATATATATATATATATATATATATATATATATATATATATATATATATATATATATATATATATATATATATATATATATATATATATATATATATATATATATATATATATATATATATATATATATATATATATATATATATATATATATATATATATATATATATATATATATATATATATATATATATATATATATATATATATATATATATATATATATATATATATATATATATATATATATATATATATATATATATATATATATATATATATATATATATATATATATATATATATATATATATATATATATATATATATATATATATATATATATATATATATATATATATATATATATATATATATATATATATATATATATATATATATATATATATATATATATATATATATATATATATATATATATATATATATATATATATATATATATATATATATATATATATATATATATATATATATATATATATATATATATATATATATATATATATATATATATATATATATATATATATATATATATATATATATATATATATATATATATATATATATATATATATATATATATATATATATATATATATATATATATATATATATATATATATATATATATATATATATATATATATATATATATATATATATATATATATATATATATATATATATATATATATATATATATATATATATATATATATATATATATATATATATATATATATATATATATATATATATATATATATATATATATATATATATATATATATATATATATATATATATATATATATATATATATATATATATATATATATATATATATATATATATATATATATGTCGTATGAATATTGGACTTCCATTTGAATTCACACTTTGTAAGATGAATGGGTTATCTCACCGTTTGTCACCACTGACGTAATGTTTAAATTAGTATGTTATAATTATTAGTACCAGACGGGTACAAGGTAAGAATGGACAAGCAGTGATTCCTTTGCTTATATTTATTCTAGAGTAGAACACAACTTCGACACCTCAATGCCCCCACCCTATGACTATCACAATCTATGATCTATTCGTGCCCCGGGCAAAGTTCTAACTAACTGTCTCTGCCCTGGGTGGCTCTTGAAATACCCCCAGGGGCAGGGCGTGGCTTAACATCAAATCCTCCAATGAAATCAAGGGATATCTAATCCTGCCAATCACCGCCAGGTTCAAAGTGGAATCCCTCCTACTTCCGGGGAGGAGCTATTGGGCATCTCTCCAGGGCATGTACTTACGTACGGGCCACATGTATATGTTTCTTGTGGTTTAGGAAATGGCTAACTTCCTGGCCTTTCCTGCCCTTCTCCAGGTTCCGGTCATATATCTCCTTGACACTTTCTACAAACATTGTAATAAAATCTCTGTGCCCTCGACCAACCGTTACCCCTCAAGATCTGTTACAAGTTTCAGATTCTGGCTTCAGCATGACGGAAGTCATACGACATCCCTCCCAACCAAAACTGAAATATCTCTTATTTCAGTCGAAGCATGGGCTAATTTTCCGGGAGCTCTTGGACATATCCTAGCTAACATTAGTTTACAATAGAAATGGGGCCGAATTATTTAAGCTATTTTCTAAGAATTCCTATACAAATTACACCAACATAACATATATAGAGTACTTTTACAGACAACTAGAGCATGCAGGGTCTATTTCCTTGTTGGAAATCTGTAATACAAACATATTCTTATATTTAAACAACATAATTCCAGTGTGAAACTAATATTAAACATTAATTAAGATCAAAAGTCAGTTTAAATCAAAACATTAATTCATCTACTTCTCTCGTTTCTTTAAAAGACTAAATTGAGTTAATTACGGTAAAATCATGACTTATGTAGCACATTAGCAAACAAATGAGGTAGAGTATTGGCATGTATACACATTTAAAATGATATAGACCATAACATCAACAGTAATTTCTATAAGAGACCTTACCTTCATAAATTCTATTCCTATCATTACTAGGGGCATTGATTTGTCTTAAAATTGGTCTTAAAACTACTCCTGAAACAAAACATGTTTTACTGTGTGTAAAGTCGAAACAGTTACTGTCTTGATATGCAATTACTATTCAGAGACCAATTAAATATAAAAACTTAATGAACCTAAAGATTAAATCATAGTTCAAATAATAATGATGCTAAAACAAAACACTAATATTATTTAAGCAGAAAAACAACTTATTAATCTTAGTTCAAATCATACAATTTATCCTCAAACAAAACATTTGTTACTTTTATATTATATTACTATTCAGAGACCAATGGATAGGAGAACTTAATGGACACAAAGATTAAATCATAATTCAAATAATAATAATGCTAAAACAAAACACTAATATTATTTAAGCAGAAAAACAACTTATTAATCTTAGTTCAAATCATACAATTTATCAACGGCACTTATTCAAAACTATATCTAAGGGAGACTCTGAGTTTTTCGCTTAAAATTATCTTAAAGCTAGTAAAACAAAAAAATAAACAAAAATAAAAATATTTTTTTTTTTTTTTTTTTTTTTTTTTTAGCACAAAAGACGGTGGGGACACTTTCTTTCCCATTTTTTTCAGTTCTAATACGGGGGTAACTTTAATTAACTAATAAGGGATTTTTAAATACCCTTCTTTCTCTCTTCACTAAAGATTGGACATGTATAGGGATTATTTTTCTTTCTCGTTTACGTGGCTTCTAAAGGTATTATTAAAATATTTTAAAATATTTCTGTGTTTCTTTTCCTCTCTTTTCACTACAGTTATGACATGTATGGGGATCTCCTTGTTTCTGGGATTTCATCAAGATTACATGGGTTTTTAAAGTAGTTTAAAACTTTTATTTTTTAGGACTGTTCTCTCTTTCTAGGACGACTTTTAATTTCTCTGTCTAGGACGACTTTCGTTTTCTCTGTCCAGGACGACTTTTATTTTTTCTGTCTAGGACGACTTTCGTTTTCTCTGTCTAGGACGACTTTCGTTTTCTCTGTCTAGGACGACTTTCGTTTTCTCTGTCCCTTGCTCATGAATTCTTGCTAGGTGCGATTCCACGGTTTCCCTCGGGGATTCTTTTGTTTTCACTCCCCCGCCGTCCTTGCTGCAGGCCCAGGTTTGTTGCCATATCTCCGTTACTCGGATAGGCAAAACAAAAAGGACAAGGACTGGGCCCATCCCGCTAATCCTTCCAGCCCGGCTTCCTCGTCCCGCCCTCGGCCGATCTTGACTAAGACCACCACGCAGGAGACCTGCAACGTCACAGCGATTCTCTTCCTGTACGGCCCTCCACACGTACCTTCGAAGCAGATCTCGGGATGAAAATTTGAACCTCTGTCACTACTACAGTTGTAAGCAAGGTTCCCTATGACTTCAGGGTACCAACAATGGCCATACGTTGGTAATCGAGGCTATACTTTGCCTCCCCTGCAACTGCAAGTGATTGCAATCTCTATTCAATGGGCACTAGGGACTTGTCTGAGCGGACAACATCTAAAGACTTTTAGAACTTGCAGGTCGGGGCTGCCTAGGAATAGGGTGGTAATGGAAGGTATGTGTCTACACAACTAGATTATTATTCCAAGATACTTAGGACTTAGCAACTGCTACATAGCATTACTCTACTATAAATGTCAAAAAGAACAATCATTAAATGCTGAGAAAAGCCACTAAAGAAACATTCTTATTAGCGGTGGCTACAGTAACATCAAGTATGAATTCAGATAAAAGATACAAATCATCAAGTTACTGCTGATTTCATTTCAAAAATAATAATTAGCAACAGGCCATTGAGAGATAGCAACAATATCAGTCAACATAATAACATTACTAATAATCATGATCTAAAAATAAGAATAATAAACAATAAAAATAAATATACTAAATCAGAAATATCAATATATATACAATGGAGACTGGCATTCAGAAGTAAGAACAGAGTTCTATACTTATACTTCATAGCAATGCTCATTCTAACACAGTCTCTTTTAATATTTAAATTCCTGCTGTCATAATCAATGTATATATATAGAGCATAAGTGGCAACTCGCTGGCTCCACAATTTGTCAATGGGAGTTCTATCTATCCTCTAAACAGTTGCGACATGTGGCAAAAATATTTATGCAAATGGCGGTACTACCGATGTCTTATCAGTATTTATGCAATAACAGCATGCAACAATCTATTGACTGCAATAAAATGTAGGCACAATTATCGCCTAGCTTCGCTGGAAAAAACACACAAAAGATCAAAGACAGCAACGTTCTTTTAGCATTGAACGGAGCCTCTGTCAGGCTCAGAGTCGAGTGAAAGGTAGGAGAGAGAGAGAGAGAGAGAGAGAGAGAGAGAGAGAGAGAGAGAGAGACTGGGCGACCGTGAAATACGTCGTGGCCTCCAGTCTGTGTCAGCTGAGACGGGCCTCTTCTTTTTAACTTGTACTGAAAATAAAAAAGTGTCGCAGAGTATCCCTAATAATAAAATAAATAAACAAATGAACGTGAACAAACGTTAGCAATGACTATCGATAGAGTCTTACGTTTATCGTCAGCGGCTATTCTCATTCCCTCATTAACAAAAACAAAAGCACAAAGAACTATAACAAAAACGGGTATCTAAGAATATAAAAAGTCTATCTCTGTGTATGCAATAATAAAAACAAAAAGTATATTTCATTAGCAAACAGTAAGGAATGCATTTTGCTTAAACTTCAAAATCTCGTACGGAGTTGTACATAAACAATTCAAACATAAAATATATATCTTCTTTTACTATCTCGAATTTGACTTATATCTGCTCTCTCAAATACGGGATACAGCTGTGTAACATTCTTGTTGTCATTTCGTGTCAGCTCTCACTCTTTCTTTATGACCAAGCCGAAATAATTTTGATAAAACATTATCATGGCTAAAACTCGCAAAGTTTTACTTTATCAATCTAACATATCTCTTCAGACAAATAATGTATATACTGCAGCTAGCAAAGAAAATAAAGAATCATTCATAGATTCACGTCCTTTATCACGTAACATCTATCTTGGAATCTCTCGGAAATCGAATAATAATCTCAATGGCGGAGTAGGGGACAAAACAAAAATAAAACAAACTCGGCATTTCAACCATATCTGGGCAGGTGGAGAATTACCTTCTCATCCATATCCCTCACTAGATATTGCAACAGCGCATCACCTCCCATAAATACACTCTGATATGGCATGCAGAAGGACCTGGCGGAGCAGGGGAACGATCCTCGCAGACTCCCCAATCATGCTTCCTAACGGTGCTTTCCGCGATTTCACCCCCTAGAGCAACCCCCCATTATACCCCCAGTCATTCATACTCACTCGCTGTCACATTCGCTACATCACTTTCAAGACTATCATCCCCGTTCTGTAAAATTCCCTTTAATTTACAACGTTGGTTTTCCTTTCCCTTATCTCTCTGAAGGAGAGTAACGGTGAAATCTCGGCTGAGCCGTGCGGTCACAGACTTCCTCACCAGTCCTAGGTCCCATTCTAACGAACAAACAAACATTCTACTCCCTTGAAGCTACGTTTGGGTGACACTGAAAAACCTTCCCTATTCTAGGACAGCACAAATTACTCTAATTTACTCTTACTTTCGCCTGCATAGCGCGAAATAAAAAAACTCATCTCTAAACAATATCACAAAGTTTCTTAATCTTCAAAAATAAAATGCCACACACGTATCGTAATATTAATCCCTTCATCATAACAACATTAAAAAACAATCTGTCATTTATGTCTTTCTTTCGCTAAAACATTCCTCCCGCGGAGAAAAAAACGAACAAAAAAAAAGAAAAATCTTAAAAACAGGCGCAATCTTAACACTCTATTTCTTACGCTTTAAGAAATTTATTTAAAAATGATTTTACACGTACTTTAAACTATCAAAGCTCAGTACAATTACTACATATTCATAATAACGAGGTTGGGAGATCGAATGGTCACTCCCACATTCCTTTCTCGAAAATCACACGTGTTCTAAGTAAAACCTTAAAAGCAGATTCAAGTATATTACTCACTATAATTCTTACACTTAAGAAATTAATATACTGTAATAGTGATTGCACGTGAGTATCAAAAAATTTGTCAATTAAAAACTCGATACATTCGCGTTCTTAAAATTCAATCTAAGCATTAATACAAATAAATGGAACGCACTTCCAACGAAATTTCTTTACATTACTCAAATTATAACAAAAATGGAGTTTATTACTGCTTATAGCTATTAGTACAAATTATCCATGTTAGTAATGGGTACAGAAATTCTACTTTTATCAACTTATTAAGCGCCACTCCCCTTATAAGCGGGTTGGCTGAGTCAAAGCATAACTACAAGATAAAATGGCGGCGTCCACCGACCTCAATTTCTTTTACTAATTGTCCCATTACTCACTGGATGCAGATCACAAGTACTTAGCTATTTTAAGGAGGTGGTCCTGAAGAACTTCATGGCAGAAGGCAAGGAAGGAGAGGGTTCTCCTTCTTCTCTTCGAGTAAAATCGACGAATCGCCGTCTTCTTGGTCGGATCCGGCAACTTATACTTCTTGTAATGGGCATTTTCACTCAATGCTCCGGTCACACTTCGGCTTACTAAGAAATATCTTAGAAATAGTTCCTTCAAAGTTTTATAATATTCTCTATTTGAGCACTCGTCACTTCTCATCCGCAGACCCAAGTATTTCAGGAAGTCGGTCGCGGGAATTATGGGCGGACATTCACGGTCTTTTACATTTGCGCCGTCGAGGTATAAAAGTGAATTTTTGACTCGAGGCGTCTTTACAACCAGGGCACGGGGTGGGGGCATGGCCTGCTGCGTTCCTTGTGTCACCACGGGGTTTGGAGCGGCCGGCTGTTCGTCGATGCTTGAGGCGTCGGTTTCACTGTCGGCGTCGGCCAAGTTCCTTCTCGACGGAGCGGCGTCGGCAGGAGTTTGTAGGCGCCACACGTGCTCCTCCAGTTCGAGAATTCTCCGGTGTTTGGCCTCGTCACTCATTTCTTGAATTGGGAGATGTTGGATTTCTGCTTTTGCCATTCTTATTTTCTTTTCTTTGCACTGGTTTCTTCTGATATGAGAGTCTCTTTGCATGTTTTCCAGGCGTGATGATCCGTACTGCGCTGCCGCCAAGTTGTCGTATGAATTTTGGACTTCCATTTGAATTCACACTTTGTAAGATGAATGGGTTATCTCACCGTTTGTCACCACTGACGTAATGTTTAAATTAGTATGTTATAATTATTAGTACCAGACGGGTACAAGGTAAGAATGGACAAGCAGTGATTCCTTTGCTTATATTTATTCTAGAGTACAACACAACTTCGACACCTCAATGCCCCCACCCTATGACTATCACAATCTATGATCTATTCGTGCCCAGGGCAAAGTTCTA
>JAXCGZ010014123.1:0-34833 GCA_037179515.1 Halocaridina rubra | reverse complement strand
ATCTCATGCCTACTCAGGAGGCATGACCACAGAACAAAAATAATTTTGTAATAAAGATGACAAATAAAACATGAGTTAAATAATTTTTTATTTTTAACAAAATGAGTGTCCGGTTCAAATACAAGTCTTCCCCAAATAAATATGTAGTCTCTACACCCTTCATATCTCCTGTCTTTTACATGTTGGAGCCTTACATATATATACTCTATTACTCCCTTTCTCTCTGAGAGGGATTAGAGTATGTATGTAAGGCTCTCCATTTTTTAAATACAAGAGCTATAAAGGGTGTAGAGACTATATATTTATCTGGGGTGCCAGGAACTATAGTCTCTAAACATATAAGCTTTTTATTTTCTTTTATAGATAATGAAACTTTACATATATACTCTGTTCCCTCACAAACTGAGGAAAGGAGTATTAATGTACAGCTCTAACATCTAAAGGATCTGAGCTTATAATGTGTATATTAGTATATAGTAACCTGGGGTCTTATACCTACAGCTAAACTTCTGTAGTCATGCAAAAATCATCTCTGCACAAGAATTGCACGTAATATAGTGTATTCATTGGTGGGAAAACTACAGATAACCTAAGACTTGACAGTGTCTTGAGCAAGACATAGGAAAAAAAAACTCAGAAGGGCAACTTCCTAAATTCCCATCACGATATACTAAAAGGATGTTTGGTTTTTCTTTTTTTAATTAGCTTTTCTGTAGTTTTAATTCTTACAATATTTATTCTGAGTGCTCACCATGGGTCTCAGCACCTTCAGAAACGATGCTAAAGGTGATATCTTTGATATGAGGATTCACAAAATCCATCAGTAGCAGGTAGAGTGAATGCTTCAATTCTGTCATTATTTATATTTTTACTACTTCCTTAAAAATGAAGAATAAGTCCCAAATAGAAACTTTATCTGAAAAAGTTGGTTAAGTTCTTTTTTCCACCATTGTCAAGATATGAACATGTTCTCCTTTCTTAGATACTGATACATGGTACCAACACCGAGTCAAAACGGGAAAAAAGAAAACTACATCCTTTGTGTATAACGTCAAGAACTGATTTCTGTTACTATATGGAGATGTTTCTCTGATTACTGTAATTATTCAAAGCACTATTCAAGTAAGCTTATCAGATCTCATCTAGAATTATACTATAAGAAAGGAGTAATTTGTTTTCTCTCCTCTAGCTTTTATGTCAGATTTACTTCCTATTTTTGCCCTTAATGATCACAATGGGTCATAGGATCCTTAAAATGGATGATAAGGGTTGTTTTTCTAGAGAAAGGAGGGCCTCATTCCAACTGCTGCAATGTGAATTATGCAATGATGATTTCTGCATCAACTAAAGAATTTACTACATTAAGAAAAACAAATTAACAAGTTTTATTCTTACATGAAGAAATGTTTGTCACTTTCCTTTCTGAAACAGACATATACAACCGACAGACGGTCAAGTGACTTCAATTGTATAATTAATTATTTGCTACCTAGGTGACATGAAATTATGCTACAAGAATGAAAAAGTGTGTTCAGCAGTCATGCCACAGTTGATAATAACAAAAGATTAATACATTCATAATTAACTATAATATTGGTGTTCTAAATACTTAATAGCGACTGCAATTTGTGATAATTTCTTCACATAATAATCAAGAAGTGCTTGATTATATCAAATGAATTGTAATCAGTTACATCATAAAATTTAGAAAAAAATAACTTGTATTATTCATAACTACCTTGGCTGTTTCCCCCTTTAATTGGGGGGTAGCCGACATAAAAAAAGGAAAACAATAAGGGGATTACTTTGCTCTATGGGCAATGACGAGGGAGCTTGCGACCGTTCAGATGACACTGCTGGAGTGCCACAGCCCATCCTCCCGGCTCTTCCACAACCTGTGTCACTTCACAACTGCCAACTCCCCTACTGCCCCTACCACAGGGATACCTCTGTAAGATGCAGCCCAGTGGTAACATAAGATGCCCATCAGAGCTGTGTCACAATTGCTCGCCACTCATCCCTATTCCTAGCACGCTCGCTTGCTTCCCTCACATCCATCCTCCTATAATTCAGGGCTCTTCTCACTCTATCCATCCACCCAAACCTAGGCCCCCCTCTAGCATTTCTCCCATCAACTCTCGCATTCATCACCTTTTTCAGCAGTCCTTCATCATCCATCCTTTCCACATGGCCAAACCATCTCAGAACATTCATATCTACTCTGCCTGCAATTTCTCCCCTCACCCCCGTTCTTGCTCTCACCACTTCATTCCTAATCCTATCCAACTGAGATACACCAATCATACTCCTCAGGCATTTCATCTCGAACACATTTAGCTTCCATCTTATCATCCCCATCTACCATTCTCAAACCTCGACCACTCACTCGCTCATTCACCTCTCTTACAACTCCATCAATAAACAAATTGAACAGCCATGGTGACATCACACATCCCTGTCTCAGTCCCACACTCACTGGAAACCACTCACTCACTTCATTCCCTACCCTAACACAAGCTCTATTGCCCTCATACAAACTCTTCACTGCATGCAACAATCAACCATTAATTCCATATAATCTCAAAACATTCCACTTTTCCTCTATTATACGCTTTCTCCAGATCCAAAAATGCAAAATACACATCCTTACCCTTTGCTAAATATTTCTCACATAATTGCCTAACTATAAAAATCTGATCTATACAACCTCTACCTCTGGAGTCAATCATAGTATCAAGTATCGTCCACATTAGCTTCGGATCACATTTTCTGTCTTATCCCAAATCCTATTAACCAGTATCCTACCATACACTTTTCCTACCACACTCAACAAACTTATACCCCTAAAATTACTGCATTCATACACATCTCCTTTACCTTTGTATAGGGGCACTATACAAGCAATCACCCATTCCACTGGCACCAATGACAACATAAAGCATATATCAAACACTCTCATTAACCATCCTAATGCAGTCACACCCCCTTCTTTCAACATCTCCGCTCTCACATCATCCATTCCAGGTATTTTACCTGCTTTCGCTTCATACAATGCCCTTTTCACCTCCTCTCTTGTAATCTCTCTCTCATTTTCATCTCCCATTACTGGCACTTGAACACCCCCCACTGCCACTATAGCTGCCTCTCAACATTCAGCAAGCACTCAAAATATTCTCCCCATCTTTTCCTTGCATCGTTCCCTCTTAACATCTGTCCATTCACATCTTTCACTGTCTCCCATCTTCGATCCACCCTTCCTTACTCTCTTCACTTCTTTCCAAAACTTCTTTTTATTCTCCTCATATGGTCTACTAAAATCCTGTCCCCCACCTAACATTTGCCAACCTCTTCTCTACCTCTACCTTCTGCTTGGTTTCCACATTATTCTCCTTATATTTTTCATACTTCTCCCTACTATTACACTGCAGCCATTCCTCAAAAGCCCTCTTTTTCTCTTCCACCTTCATTTTCACCCCTTCATTCCACCACTTGCTGCCCCTCCTCATGCCACCTCCAACAAACCTCTTTCCACATATATCACTTTCATGTCCCACAAAACATTCTTTCATCAATCCCCATTCCTCCTCTAACTCCCCAAATTCTCTTTCTTTCACCCTGTAATATGCCACTATCAACCTGTCCTGATATTTCTGTCTCTTCTCTGGCTTTTTCAACTCTTCCACCTTCACCATTTCCCTTCTACATCCCCCCACTCCTTTGCTACTACCACTTTTGCTTCAACCAAAAAATGATCAGACATCCAAGCAGCCACACCCCTAAATGCATGCACATCTTTCACTCTACCAATCATGCTCTTTGCTACCAGCACATAATCCATCAATGCTCTTCCATTTGCCACTCTCATCCATGTATACTTATTTATTAACTTCTTCTTGAAATAACTATTACCTATCACCAACTCTTTCTCCACACACATATCTAACAGTCTCTCGCCACTCTCATTCCCACCTGGTACCCCATACTTTCCTACAACACTTTCTACCTCTTCATCACCCACTCTGGCATTCAAGTCACCCAACACAACTACATAGTTCCTTCTATTCAGACCAGCCACACCCCTAGTTAACTCATTCCAGAATTCATCCTGCTCTTCCTCACTTCTCTCACATCCTGGCCCATAAGCACTAACAAAAGCCCAACATTCCCTACCTAGCCTAGCCCTCACCCACATCAGCCTAGATGACACTTCTTTCCATTCCACTACCTTATTTACCATCCATTCACTCAGCAATAATGCCACACCTTCTCTCGCTCTCCCCCTTTCAATCCCAGACACCCTACCTGTCACATCACCAAATGCCACTTTTCCTTTTCCTTTCATCTTCATCTCACACAATGCCAATACATCCATTCTCCTCCAACCAAACATATATCCAATCTCTCATCTTTTGCTCTCTATCGTACTACAACCACGCACATTTAGACACCCCAAAACTAGAGTTTGGGGAGAAGTTATTCTCCCCTATACTCCCCTTCTTCTTTGACGTCTCGCAGGAGGTTAATACATTGGGGGGGGGAGTCCTAGTCCCCTCGCCTCGTCCACTTTTAGTCGCCTCTTACAACACACAGGGAATACGTTAGGGCTATTTTTTGATGCTGTGCCTGCCACCACAGGGTAGATAAATAAAATAAAACTACAGCAAGTAACAATAATAATAATACCGTAGTAATAATAATAATATGTAACCCAGCCAATGAGGGGGACAAGCCAGCCTCAACTTGGTGCCGGTCCCAAGCCCGGGCAGATGGGGAGGGTTGGCGGCAGGAAGGGCATCCGGACATAAAAATTTTACCAAAACCAAAATATGACCAGTAGAGATAACGAGAATAGTCACCATACTAGGGTGTTCCATTTGGGCGACGCGTTGGGGTTTCGCCTGACCCCTCCGGAAAGACAGCAAGGGCTACCCAGTCATGGGGGGACTGGGTTAAAGAGGCAAGCTCGAGGATGAGTGTCAGATGTGGTGCTGCGGATGGGCACTCTTAATGTGGGGACGATGACTGGGAAGGGGTGAGAATTGGTGGACCTGATGTAGAGGAAGAGAATTGGAGTGCTGTGTGTGCAGGAGACCAGGTGGAAAGGGAATAAGGCGAGGGAACTGGGTGAGGGTTGCAAATTGTTCTATGGTGGAGCAAATGAGGAAGGGAGGAATGGTGTAGGAATAATACTATCCAAAGACCTGAAGGAAAGCTTACTTGGTGCGAATAGAAAGAGTGACAGAATTATGAGTTTAAAGCTGGGACTGGGAGAAACGGTAGTCAATGTGGTATGTGCCTATGCTCCACAAACTGGTTGTACAGCGAAGGATGTATTTTGGGAGGAGATGGACCAGGAGCTTAGAACAATTCCTATAAGGGACAGGGTAATTTTGGGAGGAGATCTAAATGGCCACTTGGGAATGGGGAGGGCTGGGATAGGTAGAGTTCATGGGGGCTGGGGGGGTGGGCGAGAGAAATGAGGGGGAGAGAGAGTGATTGATTTTGAAGTGGCATTTGTCAACACATTCTTTGAGAAAAAGGAAAACAGATTGATTACATACAGTAGTGGTGGGAGGGAGAGCCAGATAGATTTATTGGTGTGTAGGAGAGACCATTTGAAGGAGATTAGCAGCTGTAAAGTAATAAATGGGGAGAGTGTAGCAGTGCAAAATAGGATAGTAGTAACTGATTGCAGGCTCAGGAAATGTAGGAAAAGTAAGCAGACGAGGATGGACCCAAAGATAAAGTGGTGGAGATTGAAAGATGCAGAGCTGAGAGCTATGTTTAAGGGAAGAGTGTTGGAAGTGATAAGGTTGCATGAGGATGTACAAGAATGGTGGACAGAGAATAGTAAGGTGATTTTGAGGGTTGGTGAGGAGGTACTTGGAAAGTCATCAGGAAGGAAACCCCCAAATGATAAAGAGTCATGGTGGTGGAATGAGGAAGTGCAAGAATGGGTGAAGAACAAGAAAGACGCTAAGAAAAAGGCAGATTTATCAAGCCAGGAGCAGGATAAAGAAGAGTACAAGTAGGCAAGGAGAGCAGTAGCAAAAGCAAAGGTAGAGAAATTGAATGAAGTCTATGAAGAGCTGGAAACACCAGAAGGAGAGAAGAAAATATGGCGAATTGCCAAGGCCCGAGATGCTGCAACCAAGGACTTGACCCAAGTAAGACAAATAAAGGATAACCATGGAGTAATTCTAGCAGAAGAGGATGAAATAAAAAGCAGATTGGAAACTTATTTTAAAGGATTACTGAATGAAGAGAACCCAAGAGCAGTATTTGAAGATGGACTTCCAAATGAAGCAGTTACAACAACAATGGCTAGAAGAGAGGTAGAGCAGGCAGTAAGGAAAATGAAAAATGGAAAGGCAAGAGGACCTGATAAGATGCCAGTGGAGGTATGGAAGAGTCTTGGAGAGGAAGGCATAGATATCTTGTGGGACTTAATGCAAAAGATCTTTAGTCAGGAAAAGATGCCAGAGGAGTGGAGAGGAAGCATAATCATCCCAATCTATAAAGGGAAGGGAGACATTCAGGTGTGGAAACTATATAGGTATAAAGTTGTTAAGTCATACTATGAAGATATGGGAAAAGATCATAGAGAGGAGACTCAGAGAGGTAACGACAATTAGAGATGACCAGTTTGGCTTCATGCCTGGAAAAGGGATGGTGGATGCCATATTTGCCATGAGACAAATGATGGAGAAGCATTGGGAGAAACAGAAAGGACTGCATATGGTCTTTATTGACCTGGAAAATGCTTATGATCGAGTACCACATCATGAGGTGTGGAGGTGTATTAGAGAAAAGGGAGTACCCGAGAAATATGTAAGAATCATCCAAGATATGTATGAGAGGGCAGAGGCAAATGTTAAGAGCAGTGTGGGCTTGACGAAAAGTCTCTCAGTAAATGTTGGTCTGCAACAAGGGTCTGCTTTGAGTCCATATCTCTCTCTCTCTCTCTCTCTCTCTTTTTTTTTTTTTTTTTTAAGTGTGACACCGGGACAGGCAGAAACTGCCCTCATCAACAAAGGCCTGGGCACGAGAAAATACCAAGACGAAGGAAAAGAAAAAGGTTAAGGGCAAGGCAGAGATGAGGTAATGTCACACAAAGGAAAACGACAGACAGAAAAAAACAATCAAAGTAAAGAGGACCCAGAGATATGGAGGACTAGGCTCTGAGATGGCAATAGATCTGCTTTTTGAAGGATGAAAGGTCATAAGAATTAGGAATGACAGAAGGAGGAAGAGAGTTCCAGAGTCTGGAGGTAGATGGGAAGAAGCAATCGCTGCACCGACCAATCCGCGAGCTACAAATCTCCACACAGTACCTGTGAGATGAGGCCGCTTGGCGAGTTTTACGCGGCCTCAGCAGTGGAGGAGGGATGCAACTCACCAGAGCAGCGATGGAAGTAGTAGCGATAGAAAAGCGAAAGGGAAGATACCTTACGGCGAAGAGAGAGAGAATCCAGGTTAGAAGTAAGAGAAGGATCATTAATGAGTCTGACTGCCTTAGATTCAACCCTATCAAGAAGATAAGTAAAGGAAGAAGCACCCCAGATGTGCGAGCAGTTTTCTAAGCAGGAGCGGATAAGACCTTTGTAAATTTTAAGTAACTGCAATGAGGAAAAGTATTGACGAAAACGAAACAAAATCCCCAATTTTTTGGATGAAGATTTAGAAATTTGGATTATGTGATTCCTCCAAGACAAGTTAGAGGCTATATGAATTCCTAATATATTGATAGAGTTAAGAGGGTAAATTTCATGAGTTTCGAAGACAATAGGGTTATCAGGAGGAGAAGAAGATAAAGAGATAGCCAGAAACTGTGTCTTGGAGGCATTGAATTTAACTAAATTTTTAGTGCCCCATTCAGATACTCTCTGCAAATCGGAGTTAAGAGTAGAAGAAAGAGTGATACGAGATTGATTACGAGTAACAGATGAAGGTTGTGAAGAAAAGGCAGAGGAAAAGTGAAGGGTAGAATCATCGGCAAAGGCATGAGGAAGAGAGGAAGATGGGGATTGTAGAAGATCACTGATGAAGAGAAGGAAGAGAGTAGGTGAAAGAACAGAGCTCTGTGGAACACCACTGGAAACAGAGAAAGGGCTAGATGTCGTGCCATCAACAACTACAGATATAGAACGGTCAGTAAGAAAACTGGAAATCAGAGAACAGAAAGAAGGGGTAAAGCCATAGGCAGGGAGTTTGGCCAACAGAGCCTTGTGCCAGACTCTGTCAAAAGCCTTAGAGATATCAAGGGCGACGACAAAGGATTCCCCATAGTTCCTCAGAGAAGATGACCATACACGAGTAAGATAGGACAGGAGATCACCAGTGGATCTTGCCTTGCGGAAGCCGTACTGGTGATCGGAGATAAATGAGTTAGATTCAAGGCGTTTCAAGAAGTGAGCATTGAGCAAAGTTTCGAAAACTTTATTAATAGAGGAGGTTAGAGCAATAGGTCGGTAGTTAGAAGGAATAGAGCGGTCACCCTTCTTAGGAACAGGTTGAACGAGAGCATGCTTCCAAGATGAAGGATAGATACTGGTTGATAGAATGAGGCGAAAAAGACGGCAAAGCACTGGAGCCAGTTCATCTGCAAACTCCTTAAGGAACCTTGCAGGCATACCATCGGGACCAGATGCCTTGTTTGTCTTTAGTGAGCGAAGAACATTATGAACTTTGCGTGAAGAAAGGATAAGGGAGGGCATAGGGTTAGAGAGGGGAAAAGACTGAGGAACAGGTGCGCTGGAATCGTTGATAGAAGAGTTGGCAGAAAAATGAGAGCCAAAGAGAGTGGCTTTGTCAGTGGGAGAGCAAGCTATAGAACCATCAGAACGAATGAGAGGGGGAAAGCTTTAGTTACAGAAGTTTTTGGCTAAGGACCAGAAGCATTTGTCAGTGGGAGAGGAGTTAAGGTCATCAACTTTCCTTCTTATAAAGAAAGCCTTAGACCTTCGAATCTGAGCTGTACAGCGATTCCTAGCTATAATAAATGCAGAGCGAGTTAAATCGGAAGGAGAGGCTTGGTAAGATTGGTGAGCCTGATTCCTAGCCTGGATAGCCATGGAGCAGGCACGGTCAAACCAAGGTTTAGGGGGAGAGAAAGTTTTTGTAGAAGAGGGGATGTACACCTCCATTCCCGCGGTCACGATCTCGGCAACTTTTACAGCTACCCGATCCGGGTTGCGGGACCGAAAGCAGTAGTCATCCCATGGGAAGTCAAAGAGAAAGTTACGCAAATTTTCATATTGGGTTCGCTCGAAGTGCCAAAGGCGGCGTTGAGTAGGAGAGATTGGTGGTGGGGAAGCGAAAATGGAAGAGACAGAGATCATGGAGTGGTCAGATTTACCACGAGGGGAAAGCACAGAATAAGAGTAGTTTGAAGGGTTAGTAGTAAAAAATAGGTCAAGAGTGTTTGCAGCATGTTTGTGACGATCAGGAACGCGAGTAGGATGTTTGATAATATGCTCCAGATCGTGAGTAATTGAAAAAGCAAGAGCCTCGCTTCCTCCCACATCAGTGTGAGAAGAATGAAGCTACTCACTGTGGTGTACATTGAAGTCTCCAATGTAGAGAACTTTGGCAAGGACTCATGGCACGAGGAGAGATATTCAAAGAAAGACACAAACTCGGTGGAGTTTGGAGAACAGTAGCAGAAGCAAAGGACGATAGTGGTAGTGGAGAGATAGACTTTTAGCCAGAGAACATCAAAGTCAGGATTTTCAAGGTCCATGAGCCTCACAGTAGGAGTGTTAATGTTGCAGTAAGCACAGACCCCACCTTCGGAACGAAAACGAGCATACAGATTATAGTGGGAGATTTGGAAAGGGTCAGTAGAAGCATGTATAGACAACTGGGTTTCAGATAGGAGGAGGAGGTTAGGGAGGAAAGTGCCCAAGTGCTGTTCCACAGACGAAAGATTCGAGTTCAGCCCACGAATGTTTGAATAGTGAAGAGTGAAAGAAGCAGATCTATTGGAAGGTGCAAGGTTAAGAGCAGAACCATTACTACCACCAGGCGTGTCTGCCCTCAAGCCAATGGTGGAGTCAACACGATCCCCGGAGATTCTTCGCACCCCACTGTGCCGGGTACTGGGGGCCATTAGTTGTGAACCTTCCATAAATAATGAAAAAATGTGAGGAAAAGGAAAGTAAAAGAGACATGTGCAGAATGTTGTGACTTGTCAAATGTAATGGAATAGCAAGAGATGTGTAATGAATATGCCAGAATATTCAGTGTAGATGTAGGCATGAGGAAAGAACTGTCCTGAAGGAAAACACAACCTGGAACTGTCTGGACCAGTCCTAGTTGCATCCTAATACCTTCAGTCGTAGTCTTTCAACGGGCGGCTGGTGCCATGGCCAACCTACTATCCTGAACCTACTATTTGATCTGGTCTTGGATGTAGTAACCCAGGTTATTAGAGATCAGTCTCCATGGTGTATGCTCTTTGCAGATGACATTGTACTGTGTAGCAACAGACGAGAGGTAGTGGAGGAGAAGCTTGACGAGTGGAGAAGAGTGATGGAGGATAGAGGACTGAAAATCAGCAGGAAGAAGACAGAGTACTTGAGGTTGAGAGATGATGAGGATGGGAAGGTCAATTTGCAGGGGGAGGTGTTGAAAAGAGTTGAAAAGTTCAAGTATTTGGGATCAACAGTAGCAGAGGATGGTGACCTAGAGTCAGAAATAACCCACAGAATACAAGCGGGATGGAAGAACTGGAAGAAAGTGTCTGGGGTGCTATGCAACAGGCGAATACGGATTAAGTTGAGGGGTAAAGTGCACAAGACAGTTGTGAGATATGCGATGATGTATGGAGCAGAGACATGGGCAATAAAGAAGACACAAGAGAAAAAACTGGATGTGGCAGAGATGAGGAAGTTGAGATGGATGTGTGGGGTGACAAGAAGCGATAATATCAGAAACAAGGTAATTAGAGGTATCTCAAAAGTTAGAGAAATATCAGATAAGATACAAGAATGTAGACTAAGATGGTATGGTCATGTCCTTAGGAGGGATGAACAGTATGTTGGGAGGAGAGTGATGGAAATGGATATATAGGGTAGGAGAAGGAGGGGGAGACCAAAGCGTAGGTGGATGGATTGCATCAATGACGACCTGAGGTCTAAAGGTTTGTTGGGTGATGAGGTATGGGACAGAAACATACGGAGAACACTGGCCAGAGACATTGACCCCACATAAAAGTGGGAAAAGATGTAGGCGAAGAAGAATAATAATAATATGTCCAGTAATTACTCTATTGTCATCGTTGTATAAAACATTAACAGGAAACTGCAATAAGTGAAATAAGATATGAAATTAGTTTATAAAATACAAATTAGACATTAAAGTTTCACTTTAAGAACCTTAAAAGAATTTAGTTTTTCAAGATTGAGTGTGCTGAAAAAAAAAAAAATTACAATTGATTTCGTATTATCTGAGCCTAAAAATTTCTTCTAAAAAAGCAATAATAATTATTCAACAGTTGTAATGTGCTTAAGCAAATAATAAAGATCTGATTTCATGAGCTGTAAATTACTGAACACTCCATTTCATATTGTAAATATCAATTGCAAATGAAATGAAATTAGATACATACATAAAGAAATCAGAGATAAGCAAAACAGAGTAGTTGACACTCTCCAGAAGAGCTTTGTGGAGAGGTGTATACTGACTTACAACAAAGCTTGTATTCATGTCAAAAACTACTATGAATTAAGAAAAAACAAAATTAAGATCACTATTCTTGGAGTGTATATTTATGATGTGCCTATCTGAATTTCATCAAAATCAAATAATAATACTAGATTTGAATATGAATTATGCATAACCTATTGCTTATCTTGTGCTTTTATGAAAGCACATATAATCATGATTTACAATTCCATAGGAATTCAATGACTTATTGGTTAGAATATAAAATATAAACGAAGATAATAATTGAAACTGACACATCTTAAACATCACACTAAATATTAAAGTATAAATAAATACTCTGCACAGTTTTGCAAAACTTTTCAAAGTGAGATCGGAATACAGTCTCTTGATCACTGGGTGATAACTCCCAGTCTTCCATCTGCTTCCTGTATGATGGTGCCACATACGCAGTACATAGAAATAAAAGTAATCCAATATTAAGGTGTCTTGAGGAAATTAATATTAGAAGAAATACTAATACTGTAATGATAGTATACTAGCACTAAGGATGACTGAATTAGGCAATATAAGGAAGGAGAATAAAAAAAAAAACATTTACATACAACTGTTTACTTCTTACGACATCACTACCATTGCAATATACATTTTGAATCAAACTGAAAATAGCATTTTACAATGAACAAACGAGCTGTGTAACCTCTACTAATGAGAATATTAATGAATATGATAACATATCTTCCCTTTTGAAATAAATCTATACCAAATGTAAATAAGTATTTTGAACACAAAAATATAAAGAATCAGTAAAGACCTTTAACATGTGAGAGAACCTTAATATCTTAAACAATAACATACAACTAATAATTAATAGCTCTCTTCTCCAGAATTGTCTTCAACAAGAACTTAACTTTTGCATTGGAATACGAGCTTTCGAAAGTCATCCTCATTGTATGGATATGATGCATTCCTTGATGGAAACAAATCTCACAAAAAAGACGAAAACCAGGAGCTCCCACTTCCGGAGAGGTCCAAAAAGGATTGTTTATACAGAAAAGTGTCTTCAGCAAAGATTGTTTTGTACTTGCTATGCCTTGGTGCTTTTCCAAGGTTTGATAAAATCTAAATGGTATTGAAGAAATCTCTGGATATTACCTATGTTGGTAAAGCATTAGTGTGACACACCAAGTACAAAAACAATCTTTGCTGAAAACACTTTTCTGGAAATGTGTCTTTAGTTCGTATTCCAAGGCAAAAGGTACTTCATTGTTGACAACATTGCTGGAGAAAAGAGCTATGAAATCTTTGGGAGAAGAATCTTTCTATCGCTCTCTTCAATGGGGATATCTGAAATAAAGGGTCCTGGAACCTTGTGTAATAAGTGCAGACCTTTCTGGTGCTTCACCAACATATATACAGTACTGTACATAAAAAATATCAACTTATGAACATATCAGAGTCTGTACCCTAAGTACTGTACAGTATTGCATATGTATGTACTGTACAGTATTCCATATGTATGAAATGAACAGAAAAATTTTCACCTAAACAACTTACGAACAAACGTTTGGAACCTAACTCATTCGTAAGTAGGGGAGGGTCTGTACTTATAAACATATTTACCATATACAGTATATTATTATTTCAAGCCATTCTTTATATCAATGTGCATATTCTGAACAACTTTATCACTAAAAATATATTTGACTCACTCGAAGAAATATCTGTCACTGATTTTATTTTTAAATATTTCTATCAGCATACCCAGTGTTTGAATGCTACCATGCATAAATGGTTCAAGTTTTGATTAATGAAGTAACACAATAACCATAAAAATCTATTTTGTATTCGTTTTATATGTCACTATTTGTCCCCATTTGGGGGTTGACACAGATGGACTGAATCTGGGGAATAAGGCTGGATGCCCATACTATTGTCCCGGCATTAGCTCAAACATGTGTCCTTCGCCTTCCGAGTAAAGCATTCTAGCTCTACGCTACGGTGGTTCTCACCATTACAATACAAAGACAAATATTACACTGGAGAGAACCAGTCACCACAAATACACTAGAGAGAACCAGTCACCACAAATACAAAACAATGTCATAATTCACATAATTAATAGCATCATAATTCCTCTTCTTAAATTCAACACAACAGAACATTTAATATTTCAAATTCATCTAATAACTGCAGTATGTTACACTGAAGCACAAAGCTTAAATATTTTCCACTTGCTATGAAACCACTATGAGAAATCCAAATTCTTAAGTATACTTTCATCAACATCATATAGATATTTAAGGATCTGGATTAAAGACGTTCACATGAACTGATTAATGTGGTACCTTTGCAGTTACCTAAATTGAACTCAAACTGAGAGAGGAACTAATTTTTCTGGAACAAACATTAACTGTCTTCGTATATAAGAAATTTTCTATTGCCTTAAACTATAACAAAATACTTACAAAAAATACTATTAAGATTATTTCAGACTGCTTTGAGGCACAGTATGGTGACGTGTTGATATGATATGTGGTAAAATTCTCATAAATATTTTCTTACAATCTACAAACAATTTTCCATCTAAAATTAAAGAGAAAAATACGGAAGCCTGTACTGCACTTACCTCCAATTGGTTATGTCTCCTGAGAACCTAAGATCCAGGATTAATGCATAGTAGTCACTGCAGTATTAGACAAGCACAAGGGACGTCTGTTTTCCTAGGTCACTTCCTGAAATATAAGGTAAGTTAGGTACCACACTGAGAAATACACTAAACTCCTGTAGCAAGCCATACAGAGTATTGTAAAGCATATATATGTCGATATATTATATACATCTATATTATAAAACATATTCTATAGCATTAATAATAATGATAATGGGCACTATGTCTTTTTATATATAATGCACTCCAAATGGCATCCAGTAAATAAAATCTGTAAAAATCATATTTGTTTATATACTAATTATTTGATGATGAAAATTTTACTAGGTTTTATAAAATAAAGAATGAGAGAGTAAGCACGATACTAAAGAGGGCTTGAGTACCAAATCCATCTTATAATAGTGTTAAAATTCAGTCACTGATAGTAACAAATGGAAAGTCTTTTAGAAGTTTCTATCTTCATTCCCCCTAAATATGTTCCATTCAAAAATGATGCTCCAATTTTCTAAATAAAATTAGTGTCTTAAAAAAATGACTAAAACCACAGCTTTCTCTCTTTCTCTTATTGTAGCCTTATTTGTATTCCCTGTACATATAACTTCCTTTCTCTCTAATGTCATATCATGCTGAAGCCAGCTTCATCATACTTTGTACATCCTCACCTTTATTGTTCAATGAAATGGAATAAAATTCAGGGAAGTTGGGATTGGCAGCCCTTGCTTTCCCGTCCCTTTTCATTAACTCTTATGAAATGCCCAGAATATGGATGAGGAATTATTTTCCCCCAAAACACAGGAGACAGACCTAGTCAAGTCTTATGATGAGTAAGTCATACAAAACAACACAAAACCAAAACTGAATCACCTACTGCAACACACGTGGAATACAAGAAATTCTTCTCTCTCAAAAACAAGTACACAATTACTCTGCGAAAGAAACAGAAGCCGTGTAGGAGAGCACAATAAAACCAAGTAATCCCGACATTTTTCTTAAGATTTTTAATGTTTTTGAATGAATGTAACCTTGAACACTGTCGAAAATTACTGGGTTTTATTTTAGCTTAGATTAGGTTAGCAAACAATTTCCAAAAGATTTCAAGGTGAAAATCATTCAGAAAACACGCAAAACCATGGGAAAAATATAATTTGCACCCCCAAACTGAAGAGGTAGCAACTGTAAAAATTTGCTATGAAAATAAAAAAGATTCATACATCGTTATTGGAACAACTATTGAACATGGCGCTCTATTCAAATTTGTAAATGAATAAATTTACGTTCATATTATTTGATTATCTATTACATAAAATACTGACCAAAAAATATTAGAAATGTGGGATTATATATATACAGTAAGCCCTCGTTTATGGCAGGGGTTCGGTTCCGGGACCGGCTGCGATAGGTGAATTACCGCAATGTAAGAACCCCTGATAATTTTTTTTTTTTTTTTTAAAGATGACTATGGCACCAGGACGGGCTAAAAATGATAAAATAAAACAGCCTTTATCAGGCTGTAAAGAGAAACAGAGATGGAGAGTGTCATGACCTGTCAGATGTGAAGGGATTATAAAAGTAGTGTAATGAATATTCAGCTCTCTGCTGGGTTTTAATATACCTCTGCATTACTTTCATGATGTCTATTAATTCTCCCTAGATCTTATTATTATTATTATTATTATTATTACGACTTTGTAATTAAACCATTATTTTTACAATAAATAATGTAGTTTTGGTTGAATGAACAAGAGTTAATTAAAGATCTCTCTCTCTCTCTCTCCAACATTCTATTCTACCCAACCCCCCACACTCTCTTTGTCCCAGCAAACTTGGGAGGGGCACTGTACACAGTTATTAAAGTAAATAAACCAACAGATGTACAAACAATGATGAGCCCTTAATAATAATAATAATAATAATGATAATATTAATCTCCACAATCATCATCAAAGGAAAATTATTGTCGCCAATAATAGTAATAATAATTTCAGTTTTACGTCACGAACTCCCTTTTCAACTACGGGCTAGGACGGTTGCCTTCTTGTGAAGGACTTGTTTTGGCAGATGTAATCGTTACCCTGAGTGTATGCCCTTACTAACCTCAGTCCGTGATGGGGCGCGAACCCTCAACCTGCCGCCTCAGAGTCGCGGATGCTACCATTTTGCCACGGAGACTATAATAATGATAATAATAATAATAACAATAATAAGATCTAAGGAGAATTATTGGAATAGACATCATGAAAGTAATGCAGAGGTATATTAAAACCCAGCAGAGAGCTGGATATTCATTACACATCTATTATAATCATTTCACATCTGACAGGTCATTACACCCTTCATCTCTGTTTCTCTTTACAGCCTGATAAAGGCTGTTTTATTTTATAATTTTTTGGCCCATCCCGTAATTATGTGTCCTAGGTTCAAGTCCCTGTTGGGATAAAAATTAATCATGTTTTCACATATGAAAATATACTTATTTGATTTCTGTTGGTCCTAAATGAGATTGTGATTTGAATTACATGTAAAAATGAAGCCACGAGGGAGGTTGGGAAAAAAGTAATATGAACAGAGTGGCATTCAGATAGAATGCATTCATTCCTAGTGTAGCAGATATATCTGTAAGGTTTGTTTCCCTTTTAGACCTTCTATGGTGTAATGGTAGTGCCTTGGCACGGTAATTATGAGTCCTAGGTTCAAGTCCCAGTCGGGGTAAAAATTATAAATATATATATATATATATATATATATATATATATATATATATATATATATATATATATATATATATATATATATATATATATCTGATCAATAGTGCTTTCCTTCTTTGTGTGTTTTTGTCTTTCATGAATATGTTAACACCTGATAAGCCTTGCATGCATGTAGACTCATCGATAAATACACAGTTCATTTTAGAATATGTTTACTTTCATATCCCTTGTAAAAAAAAAAATAGAAAAATTTTCGAAAACCACTAAAAATGCAATAAGTTTAATAATCAACTCATTTCTTAGTTTTGGTATGAATTTATCTAACATAACAATAAATTCACAAACTGTTTTCCTACCTAAGGGTGTGAAAATAAACATTTATCAATATTCTGATATAATACACTTTATATTTTAATGTACTGTACAAACTAAATGTACAAAAACTATATATTGTGAAAATTCAGATTGCAAACAATTTGGTTAAGAGCTATACTGTGCACCCATCGAGTCTTTACTGCTTTAAATTTTAGTTGGGTTAGTTAAATTACTTAGGTTAGGATAATAAAATAGTTTAGTCCAAAACTTGAAGTGGCGAATAAAACAAATCTTTAAAAAAATTTTATTAAGCGAACTCAAAGGCCTTGGCCTAAGCACTAGTAATACAATACCAAAAGGTAAAAGAAACAAACTTTACTAATAAAAAAATTCAGAAGTATGTACAAAATAATAATATTACTTTTGCAAATTCTTTTTCTGTAAGGCTCTCGATGCAGCCATAATGGTCCTACAGCTCTTCTCATATAAATATGTTAACGTCATGGAATGGTAAATTTTTACTTATTAACCCATCTGAAATTGGATATGAAAATAATAATGATACATATTTTTTTTTATGGTATTTGGTGTTTTTGGAATCATTTGACCTTGAAAACCATCAGGAAATGTGTGATAACCTAACTAAACTTAACCTAAAAATAGTGATTTACATTTTTTTTATTGTTTGGTTAGCATATATATTGACGATTATCAAGGTAAAAGTTATTCAAATAACACCTTGAGCCTGAGGGAAAATATGATTTTGAACTCCAACTGTCGAAATTTGTTCTAGGAACATGCCGCACCACAGTGACCCAACTCAAGGTCTACTACTACAACTACACCCTTATTCGTCCCTTACAAAGACCCCATTGTCTAAAGTCTGCTTATGAAACACGATGGCTTTCCCCAACGATGCCATACAAGTTTGTAAACAACTAGTAAATAAAGCGATATACTCATTCACATTAAAAAAAAAAAATCAAGGTCCTCCTCCATAGAGAGGAGTGTAATGGCAGCTCCGATATGGCATTATTTACACTACAAGCTTCTATATATGAAAAACTTACTTTAAATAATGTACCACAGAATTAAACGGTGCTAGTTTTTAAAACAAGAGCAAAATGAGATTTCACTCAAACCGCAGTAAAAAGAAAAACAAAATAGAGATTTCTGGCCCACCTCCACGGATAGCTCCTCTGATAGCATTTATTAAAACTGTTATTAACAACTTCATGCAAAAAAAACTCACCTTTCATATAATGCGGTAGAATTATGCCACATTTTGCCATATTCCTGTCATATAAGAAGATATAATGAAGAATTTCCTGATTATTAATGAATATTTTGCACCTCGAATAAACGAGAGAGAGAGAGAGAGAGAGAGAGGTTACAGCCTCCCCAAAGCTCTGTTGGTGTTGACATGTCTGAGGAGAATTAGTACGGGATAAAAATCGTATTATTTTTTATAACGAGTCATTTACATTATGATTGAATATTATAATACTTATAAATTATGTAAATTAGATATTTATAAACCTTAAAAGCTTTAAATATGGAACGCAATCACCATTATTGAAGAAAATCTAATCTGAAAAATATTAAATTTTTCCATATCTATATCCAGAGTAATAGGGTCCCAAGTAGTTAATTTACTTTTATTCAAAATACTCCCTTAAAAGGATATATTAACAAAATATGTTTATATCACATTATTGTAAATGTAAAAATCATCATTGTGGTATATATCACTCAAGGTTTTTGCTTCTAGATAAAAATGTCACGGGAAAGAGTTGCCAGGCCGCGTTTTGATTTTCGAATAAAATGCACTGACAAAAAAATGAGAATGATTTAAAAATTGTTACATATTTTTGCTTCTAAAAATATTGACTATCTTTCTGGGCTATTGAAATCACAAAATTTTATACTTAAATGTCCTACATTATTAATTTTGGCGCCAAAATGAGTACGCATGTGGTCTGTAAGCTACAGAAAAGCTATACTACTATATTGCAATATAACAAAATAAAAACTAAACCTATATTGATTTATTTAGAATATTTAAATATATTTGTAATTAAATAAGAAAAATATCATAATAAATACTCATAAAAGCAGCACAAACTAAAGAAACAGGAATTTTTACTTACTTGTAACGCTGTATTTTGTCGTCTGCTAATGGACTGTATTAGCTCCCAATAAAAATACAATTTAAATATCAAATTTAGTCACTATCTTAATTTTCGCTTTTCTGGTCCTTTCGACATAATCCACATAATATAAACATTAAAAGAATCCAACCATGAGCTGTTTGCTAAAAACGTAAATTCTGAAGTCAGTTCTTGCTACTTTGAACAAGTGACGGACCACCTGAAGAATTGGAACCTTCCTGCCTCTTTTCAACAACAAGCAAAGGTTAGGTCAAGTTAGATAACAAATTGAGCATGGCATTTAAGCTCAAATTTTGACCTAAAATAACCTAACCTAACCTGTCTTTGTTGTTGATAAACGGCAGGTTTCAATTCTTCAGAATAGCCATTGTAAAATGGAAATAGGCGTTTGTGTGTTTGTCATGAGCTCTGCACAAAAATCTAAGTGAATTTTACACCCGTTACCTAATTGTATTTGCCTTTCATTAATATTCTTGCATTGTTTATTCACATAAGTATTTCAGAAAGTAATAACTCGAGGATTCAACACCAAGAGTGTTGATGCCTCAAAATCCAAATTTACAGTTAGCGTGAAAGTGCTAGAGCATAAAATAGTTCGATGTATAATTTAAACTTAGTTGAACCACTTAATAAATATAAAGATATCACTGAAAAGTGTAACCACTTGCGTTGGATCTGATCAAGTACTTCTCTATTTGTGCACTATATATATATATATATATATATATATATATATATATATATATATATATATATATATATATATATATATATATATATATATATATATATATATATATATATATATATATATATATATATATATATATATATATATATATATATATATATATATATATATATATATATATATATATATATATATATATATATATATATATATATATATATATATATATATATATATATATATATATATATATATATATATATATATATATATATATATATATATATATATATATATATATATATATATATATAATAATAATAATAATAAATAAATAAATATATATATATATATATATATATATATATATATATATATATATATATATATATATATATATATATATATATATATATATATATATATATATATATATATATATATATATATATATATATATATATATATATATATATATATATATATATATATATATATATATATATATAGTACTTATTAATTTCGTGACCTAAGCTGGTCACCTTATCAAAGTACAAGATTGTACTTTGATAAGGTGACCAGCTTAGTTCACGAAATTAATAAGTATTTTATATATATATATTTTCGTTGTTTTATTTAATGGGCTTTTCCTCCCATATATATATATATATATATATATATATATATATATATATATATATATATATATATATATATATATATATATATATATATATATATATATGTATATATATATATATATATATATATATATATATATATATATATATATATATATATATATATATATATATATATATATATATATATATATATATATATATATATATATATATATATATATATATATATATATATATATATATATATGTATTATTGTTATATGTGCTTGGTTTTAAGAAGTGTGATAAAAAAAATACTTATAAATTAGAAAAAAAAATTATATTTGAACTTTGGAAAATACAAAAAAAAAATAATAATAATAAAACAATCCTACCACTAAAAAGATATTATAAGTAAATAATAGAAGATATGTTCCAAAGGCTGACCTCAAAGTACATGTTCAACTTATCTGAGTCACAGCTGACGTCACAAACTGAAGGTTTGTTTACAAATATCATTTTTGTCGCTACTTCAAGATATGGTAAATATAAATGTCTTTGTGGTCATATTCTATCATGATATGTTCAATTCGACGGCGGGTGTAATATATAAATATGGTTTGCAACAAGGGGCATTTCGGTCACCCTAAAAGCTTTGTCTCTGTCCATTCGGGAAAGGTCAATCTCTGAAAGCTCTTGGATTTTAACTTTAGTTGTAACTTCTTGCTTTATTTGAGGAGGGCCGAGTAGAGAGAGTGCTCCACTTTGGGAGTTGACAGACCCACAATCGATCCCACTGTGGGGCGTGAGGAAGGGCATCCAACCGTACTACCCAGCCACATTCTGGGGGCTGATGCTTTACTTTGTGATTTTGTGGTGTGTTTAGGGTGCAGCATTCACCGTTAGGATGTAGTGACTTATTATATTAGGTGATGCGCATATACAACTGGGAAGAGACATAGGGTAAGGGTAGGATAACACCATTTGTAATAGAGTAGATTTGAATTTTTGTGCCCCATTACCCTCCCCCAAAATTAATAGGTACAGGTTCTCCATTATTGGGATGGAAGATGACAGTGGATTGATACAGTTGCACTAATCCCAATTTTTAGGTAAAAATGAATTTTTTTTTTCCTGTTATTTTTTGTGTTTTAAATAAATGTGACCTTGAAAATTGCCGAAAAATGTATGATAACCTAATATTGTATAACTTATCCTAAATAAAACTAATATTTTTCACCTCCAAAGTGTGATGGGTCCAGTTGAAAAATTTACCATTTGGTTTTATGTACCCCTATATTTTTGCAGTAAACCAATTTTTTGTTGGTTTTTGATTTGTTTTAAATTACTGTAATAATTTTGTTTTCTTGGAAATTACTATTTCTTTTTATTTTGTGTGTGTTTGCCCTCCTCTAACCTCATTGATAAGTATTCAATTGCAAGAAAATGCATCATCATTAAAATTCTTAGCTTCTCCCGTCAGGAGTCGGTAGAGCAGATCAATTGTCTCCATATAACCCTATCCCCTTTGTCCTCCTCTATCACTGCACACCCTCATGTCCTCCTTTACAACATCCATAAATCTCCTCATTGTTCTTCCACTCCCTCTCCCTCCTGACAAGTCCATCCTCAGCCACATTCTCCCAACATACTCTTCATCTCTCCTCAGACCTTGCCCAAAACCATCTCATATTGCAAGAAAAGTATAATGAGAATAATTGAAAATGCTATGAGAGAAAGTTTAGTCATGAGAACTATTGTTAATGACATTTAGCAATTGTTTGATAGCTCATGGAAATGGACTGTTGTGGTGTTCAAAAAGGAAATAATAATGATAATAATACTGAAAACTAATAATAATATGAAGTACCAAGGTTATTAAACCACTAACCCTCTTTTAGCTTGCTAATACTTAAAGCATTTCAAGATATTTAGTTTCAAACTCTAATAACAAGTAATTTTTAAATTTATTTCAGGTCATGAGTTTGGGAAGATTCAAGAGGAAAGGATGCTTTTGCCAATGATCCTTATATCCAATGGAGGGAAGATTTAATATACCTTACATATACCCCCTAAGCGAGAGAACTAACAAACAATTCTGTACGTAATACACTCTCTCTCTCTCTCTCTCTCTCTCTCTCTCTCTCTCTCTCTCTCTCTCTCTCTCTCTCTCTCTCTCTCTCTCTCTCTCTCTCTCTCTCTCTCTCTCTCTCTCTCTCTCTCTCTCTCTCTCTCTCTCTCTCTCTCTCTCTCTCTCTCTCTCTTATGGGAGGATTGGCGAAGCTAGAAATTCTTCATCCTGATCTCTCACGTAATCCTTCTTTTCTTCTTATTATCTATTTTCCTCCCTTTATCTCTTTCGATCTACAAAACTTTCTATTTTTTCTTCCGCTAAAAAAGCAGCAGGGGGTATGTCTCCATATAACCCTATCCCCTTTGTCCTCCTCTATCACTGCACACCCTCATGTCCTCCTTTACAACATCCATAAATCTCCTCATTGTTCTTCCACTCCCTCTCCCTCCTGACAAGTCCATCCTCAGCCACATTCTCCCAACATACTCTTCATCTCTCCTCAGACCTTGCCCAAATCCATCTCATATTGCAAGAAAAGTATAATGAGAATAATTGAAAATGCCATGAGAGAAAGTTTAGTCATGAGAACTATTGTTAATGACATTTAGCAATTGTTTGATAGCTCATGGAAATGGACTGTTGTGGTGTTCAAAAAGGAAATAATAATGATAATAATACTGAAAACTAATAATAATATGAAGTACCAAGGTTATTAAACCACTAACCCTCTTTTAGCTTGCTAATACTTAAAGCATTTCAAGATATTTAGTTTCAAACTCTAATAACAAGTAATTTTTAAATTTATTTCAGGTCATGAGTTTGGGAAGATTCAAGAGGAAAGGATGCTTTTGCCAATGATCCTTATATCCAATGGAGGGAAGATTTAATATACCTTACACCGTGACATGGGTTTTTAACCATTTTCTCTAAGGTAAATAAATTATGTTCAATTTGTTACAAAGCTAATTCTTACTCTATATCTTCAAGTCTCCATCATATCACCTAATAGTAAACTTTTGCTAAATAGATGAAAGAGTTCGGCTAGCCAAAGCAGTGGATACCGATTTGAAAAGGTCTTTTTTTTTATTTTTTTTTTATTTTTAAAAGCCTGTATAGAAATTTTTGCTTAGCAGCCTTTAAAATTAATGAAAAACATCCACACTTATTTATTGTAGTAGGTTGGCCCAAGGCACCATCTGCCAGTTGGAATGCTACAACTGAAGTTTTTTTATTCAAATAGAACTAGCCAGGACAGCTCGATGTTAAATCTACCTTCTGTTACGGATCTTTTCCTATGCCTACAGGAACACTGAATATTTTGACGTATTCATTACACATTTCTTATCATCCCTTCATATCTGACAAGTCGCAATACTCCACATGTCTGTTTCTCTTTACATTATGTTGTCTTGGTGCCCGGGCCCCATTGAGGGCAGTTTTTATCACCCATAATGGTGCCACACTGAAAAAATGTACTATTTATAATTATATTTGAATATATGTGCTCTTAGCTTGCAGGTCATGCTAGAACTCTCAGAGCAAAAGAATAGAACTGGTATAAAATCTAAGGAACAAATTTTAGGATGTCATCATAGATTCAGATCTTGACACAGGGGGTGTGGAGTGTTACTCCTTTGGTCATTTTCAATCCTTCATTCCCTGGGTCAAGCATTAAGAAAGTCAGGAATCCCAGGGAAACTATCAACTAATTAACCTCAGTAGTTTTACAGTAGATTTTATATGGGGCCGCGGTAGCTAAGTGGTTACATCGTTTAACCCGGGTAGTGACAAACCAGTGCTTGACCCCACCAGGGGCAGTAGGAATAGCATCCATCTTTAATTCCCCAGATCTAGCGTGTGTGTACTCACTCTCTTTCAATTAGACATTAGTAGTGACACATAAAATGTCAAATTAGCCTTTTCATTTTATATTATATTCCTTGTTTTTGATTTGGATCTCAGGAGATGGTTGTAGGTGAAATGCAAGGTAAGAGTTTATATTTTTAGTATTATTAAAAGCAATGCATAGGCCTGAATGTTTTTTATATTTTCTGTGGACCATGATATCTGAGTGGTTAAATTACATGACTCAGGTATTGACTGACTGACGATCGAGCCCACCTTGGGACTATAGGAAGGGCATACAACCTTAATTTCTGTGTCCACCCCATAATAGGGACTATTAGTAACACATAAAATGAGGATTATCATAATTAGCTGTTCTTGTAAATATTCGCTTTCTTAATTAACTTGGTATGATCGTAAAACTAATAGTTCAGATACGCTGTAGCCTGCCAGTGGATGCAATTTAGCATCTGCTTACAAAAACTGATCATATTCCTCCTCTAATCTAGTCTGTAATGACCATAACAATATAGTTGATGGTGTTTGTCAATATATATATCCCAACTAATTCCAGTTCAAACAGGGGTGGACATGAGACAGGTTGGAGCAGAGGAATTAGAGCCGATTCCCTTCCTATAACGCCCCATGGTGAGCTCGAACATGGTGTCATTTCCTTAGTAGATTGCTCTAACTGTTGTGCTACTGCTGTCTACAAGATATTCCCTTGTATATAGTTGAGCAGAATGCAAGATAGAAGTGTAATAGGTAGATGTATCAAGGAAGTATAGGGAACAACGTTGACATTTGTTATCTTCTTGCTGTAGCTAAATTATCATATCATGCTCTATATGAGTACGCTAAGCGATTGCAGTGGTTAGAGTGCTCGGTATGGGAAGTGCAAACCCAATAATATTAGAAAGAGCATCTGGCCTTGATTCCCCAGCTTTTAACTGTTTTATCCATACCTATTTGAATGGAGGTTAATAGTGACGCTTGAAGTGGCAGACAAAATTTACGCTTGCAGATTCAGAAATGGCCAGAAAGGCCATAATATCTAACTCATTAACATTAACTAAGGTATCTGTGGAGTACCAAAATTTTATTTTTTACTTCAATTTCTCTTTGGGCTTTAGTTCCCACAGTAACTTATGTGTAGAGTGTATGAGTCGGGAGGTGACTCAAGCAGGTTCAAACTCATTTTGGGACTCTTAGGGAGTCATCCAGTCTTATTCTTGCAATTCTAGACTGTCTGTGACCACCCCCATTCATGGGGACATATTGTGATACGATACATAAGATGGTGCACTAACACATTTTAACTTTCTAACTTGCTTATACTTTTAGACTTTTTTGGTATGGACCTGATGTTCTGTTGCCATTTACATACTTAACTAGATAACTTGGCCTTTGTAGTGCCTTTATAAGCAGTAAGTTTTTTTTATCAGATTAATTAATTAGTACTTTGACTAATTATTATGTGTTGTTTTTTGGGAAGAGGACACCTTGTATTCTTGGTGTGTTGTAATTCACTCAATGCAGTGTTATGTGGTAGTGGTTAAGAAAGAATTGCCATTTTTTTCTTTATTGCTTATTTATCATAGGAGTTGATTAGAGGGTCTGTACACATAGTGGGGGCAAAATAATTCCTTGTCCATATTCCCAGCATGTCGTAAAAGCTACCTATAAAGGACAGGAAGTAAAGGGCTGGCAATCCCAGCCTCCCTGAAATTATTTTTCTTGCCACTGAACAATGAAGGTGAGGATGAATAGAATATAATGACTTTGGTTTCAAGAGGATATAGCATCAATGTGATAAGAAAAGGAATTTATATATAAGGGTATACGAGAGAGCCATCTTCAGTGTGTTTTTATTTAAAATACAGTAGATGTAGTGCTCAGAGAGTGAGACAGCGAGAGAGATATGGTATTAATAATTTTGAAAATCGGAGGCCCATTTTTTAATGATTGTGGAACACGTAAATTGGAGATGGAGATGGAAAAGTCCAAAATAATTTCCATTTTTTTCTGCCAATGACTGCAGTTTAACTGTTTGAAGAGGGATATGATAGTCTAATCCTCTTTAATACAGTACTTGATGTCATATTCTTTATTATATAAAAAAACTTGTGAAGTGCTCATCCCTTAGAGGATCTGTATATAAACAAATGTGTTTTTTTGTTTTACAGGTTTCATTTACTGGTTGCCATTTGTAATGCAGTCCAAATCGAAGAATGCATTGCCTATCGTCATTTTTGTTTATGCCGTAGATGATGTTTTGTGCAGACGTATTATATGTTGACATAGCAGTGGAAGATGAGTAAGGCTTCTTCATATGTCATTGTCTACAAGTTTACATCGAATATAGCACTGTATGTACTGCATGTGACTTGTTAGAGATGTTTTGTCAGTCTCTCAGTGCGATACTTAAATTACCTTATGTTTCAGGAAGGGACAAATACTGCAGTGACTAGTATACATTAGTCCTGCATATCAGGATCTCAGAGGACAAAAATATTATAGATGAGTATATGTCTTGCTTTATTTTTAGACTGAATATTGTTCAGTAGCTTACAAGAAATTGTTTATCATAGCTTTACACTCTATTTCAAGAAGTAACTCACATCTTCTGTTTGCAGTAACACAGCTCATTACCATCGAGATGTAAATATAAAGGGGACTGCAATCAACATTTAGCCAAAAAGTATGCTGGAGTATAGCATCTCGAACCATACAGTGCCTGAAGGCCATCTGAAATGACTCATCTCATTTGATATATCATTGTAGCACAGAATATGTTTACAGTATTTGTTGTCATAATTTAACCAATAGAAAATCCTCTATATATTGTTACTTACAGCAAAATTAGTTCCTCTCTCAGCTTGAGTTCATTTCAGGTGGCTGCATGGACGCCATAGTAATAAGTTTGTGTGAGCTTCTCAAATCCAAATCCATCAATATTTTCATGATGGTGATGAAAGTTTTCTTTAGTATTTGAATGTAGTCATTACATTACAGTTTACAAACTTTGTACTTCAATTCTGAATACTATAGTTATTTGTTGAAGTTAATTGTCAAATGTACTGATGTGTTGAATTTGAGAAGTGGTATTGCTTTGTTATAAATTACGTGAATTTTGTCATTGTTTTGTATTTGTGTTGACTGGTTCTCTCCAGTGTGATATCTGTCTCTTGACTTGGGAGGCGATGGACCTGCGATTGAGCTCAAGATGTGGTGGTAGTAAGGGCATCCAACCTTTTTCCCCAGCTTTGATTTGTTTTTGTCCACTGCCAATTGAAGTTCAGGTAGTGAGGTATAAAATGTAAAATGGAAATTAAGATATTATTGTAATGGTGTTACTTCACTTATCAAAACTCGAGCTATTAATTCATAGTAGCATTCAAAAACCAGATTTTCAGTTAATAATGTCTAAAAATATGCACAGTGACAGATATTTCTTGGCGAGGGTCAGATATTGATTTTTATGGTAAGTTTATTCGCAATATGCACATTGATATAAAGAATTGCTTGAGAATGAAGATAATGCTTGTGTTCAATATATTAGCAAACATGCATTTTCACTTACGAATTGATACCTGGAGTGGTATGTTTGTTGCTTAAGATATCAATGTCTTTTACATATACTAAAGGTCTTTTCTGATTCTTTATATCAGTGTTGATATATCTATGCTGTATTTCAAGAGAAAGATATGTTATCATGTTCATTAATATCCACATCAGTAGTAATTACTCTATTCGTTCGTTCGTTGGAAAATTCTCTTTTCAGTTTGATTCACAATATAATTGTTGTGGTAGTGACGTTTTAAGAACTATCCAATTATAAATAATAGTAATTTTTTTATTCTCATTACTTAACTTGTATAGTCAGTCATCTTTAGTGTTCATATATAATCATTACAGCATAAATAATTTTTTTTATGATTCAGTTCTTCAGCACAGTTTAATTTTGAACTGATTATAGCATTGATTTTGCTGCTCTAAGTATCTGATATAACGGAACAGGTATTTATTTCGTTCCTGTTCCAACTTCTCTTGATTAATATACAGTATCACCATATCTTCCTGTTACAGTAATGTATAACTGAAATATAAACAACATTGTAAATTTGTATTTAGGGATGTCTTCTATGAAAGCAAAAGAAACCATGGGAGTATTTTTCATTACTTGATGATCGAGGGCTATTTTTGGATCTAACATTGCTAAGTTATGAAAATTTTTGTTTAGTATTTGCTCGTAACTTAATTTTCAGTATGAGATTGATTGCTTTACTTAAAGTCTAAGATTAATATTTATTAGACTGAGAAATTGCTGCCATAAAATTCTTAAATATTTGTTACACATGCTTATATGTGCTTTCATAGAAACGGAAGGTAAAAGTTGACTGTGAACAAACACATAATCAACTTTCGTATTGCATTTGAATATGAGGAAATGCAGATAAGCATAACACGAATATACTCTCCAAGAATAGTGATATCTTCATATTAATTTGTTTTATAAGTTATGGTCATTTTTGTCATGAACACAGATTTTGTTGTAAGCCAGTCTGCACCTCTTTACAAAGCCCTTTGGGAGAGTGTCAATTATTATGTTTTGCATATCTGTTTTCTTTATGTATATATTTATTGTAAATTATTTTGCATTTGATATTTACACAATGAAATGGAGTGTTCATTATTTCAAAGCTCTTTAAATTATATCTGTATAGATTAATTTGTTCAGCTGTTGGATAGGTATCTCTTATAGAATCTTTTAAGCTTAGATAATTCAGTATCAGTTACCATTTTTTAACAACTGTGGATCATGAAAATTTATATTCTCTCAAGATTTTTACGGTGAAGCCAGTCATACTTTAATGTCTAATTTTTTTTTTTTTATAAACTAGTTTGATGTCTTATTTTATTAAAATCAACTAAAAAGCATAAAAATTGTATTATTGTTATTATTATTGATATTATTATTATTATTATTATTATTATATTATGTGCTGTTGTTTCATTTTATTTTAAAAACGTGAAGAATTCAAACTTAGAGACAATAATAGCATGCAGAACTGTTTTTCCATTTTTTTTTTTTTTAGTAATATTCATTAAATATCTTGGATTATAATTCCTTTGATATATTCAAATGCTTGGTGACAAGTAGGTGAAGAAATGATCTCAAATTGCAATCACTATAAAGTAATTAAAACACTAAAGATCATTAATAATGAATTTATTTATCTTTTGTTATTAGTTACTTTGCCATGATTAATGAGCATGCCTTTTCATTCTTGCATCATTATTGAATGTTGCTCTGTGTATTTTTGTAATGCAACTAATAACAGTAGAGGTTCAGATGTCTTCTAACAAAGGAAAGATATGTGACTCTGTGGTCATGCTTCCTGAGTAGGCGTGAGATGGGGAGCAGCAAGGGAGTGACTGCTGCTGTATCCTCTCCCTCTAGGGAGTCAAACCTGGCATGGAGTAAGGGGAGTGCGCGTGGTCCTTTCTTGCACCCAAAAAGGGTTATTGAGTAAACTACTAAGTACTGGAATAGCACTCATATCTTCAGAGCCAGTTATATACAGTAAAGGCTTTAAATCGGTTATAAAGCAAATGTGAGCGACATAACAAAAGGTGAATGTCTGTGGAGCTAGACAAATGTGTTTTAAGGGTTCACTCAATCTAATGTATCTTGGAAAGTTTTGTATTCATGGAAGTGTGATTTTTTTTTATAAGTCTTAGACATGTTCATGAAAAACATTAACTTTAAGAGATAATGTTCTTGTATTTTTATATATGTAGTGAAGAATTGGTTAATGGGAAGTGGTGAAACACTGCCATTTACTTGATGTAATTCATGTATTTTACTGCTCACCCAATACTGCTCCCTCCATTGGTTCATTGTAAAAGATATATTTTTTATGGACTTGAGTTCTGATATGAGTGGCAGTATATTTAATAACGTATTATTTCTTGACATCGGAACGATATTTTTGAAATGTCTGTAATTTTGTTTTGTTACCAGTTGTACACACTCCTCTTCTTCCCTCCTTTTTATTTGCTATATAAAGACTTTCTGATCCCAGGTAATGCTTATTGTATTAATTTTGTTTTTTAAATATTTGAAGTTGTAAATGCAGCAAATCCAATTTTGATTATTACATTTTTTTTGTAATTTACATATAAAGTTTAAGGTATTGTTCTTGACATATCAGCTCATGAAAGACCCCAGTGTAATGTGTCTTATTCAGAGGGCCTATGATAACCTGAGTATTAGATAAAGTAAATTGATTATTAGGAGTCGTTGACTTAATCACATTTTGGTATCACCTTCTATGGGCCTGAAAGTGTTTCAATCTATTAATATATACTTGACTCAAAAGTTCTCCAAGGGGAGACCGGTATGGTGCGTAAGCTTTTGTGTTTTGTACTTAAACTTCTTGGTTTTTTGTTATGCTAGGATGGGAGAGAAAACGGTAACCTGACTAATATGGGGTATAAACATGCCTACCTTACTTTTTTTTCTTATTAGTCATCAAGAGCCCACATTGGCCACTTCTTTCCCATGAGTACTTTAGTTGCAAATGTAATGGTATTAGAGTTTTTTTTATAATTCTGTATAAATAACTATAAATGAAATATAATCGTTCATGGGCTACTGTTCTTGAAAGTAATACTTGTTCAGCTATCAATTTGTCTTCAATTATAATGCATAATCACTTATAATTTGGATGGATGTCCAAACCCACAGCTGTGTATATTTGTTTGGATATATTAGAGATTACATATTTTTTGTCATTACTGAAGACTTTGCTTTATATGTATATTTTTATATTGTATTTTTTTAGGTGTTTCTGTTTTGAAATATTGTCTTTAGTTTAAGTGGATGTCTTTGTTTCTCATGGCTCTTGTTTCTTAAATAGTCTAGTCACCATGAAGGTGGTAAAATGTTGCATGTGGAAATACTTGGATATTATTTGCATAGTATTTATATATTATTTCTCTCAGGGTTTGATGATATTGGAAGCATTATAATTTCATCCTCCTGCACTCAGGTGGTATAAGTTCTCTTCCCTTTTGTGATCTATAGAGCTCTCCCTCAACTTGATATGAGAAAAAGAGAGTAGCATTGCTGTGTGTTATACGTTAACCCCTGCTAAGTCGACGGGTTATATGAGCACACCATTAATTTTATGTATTTTTAAATGGTATGAAACTTTGTTAAGGACCTTAGTTCTTTTTAATAGCTCAATTAGTGATAAGAATAGCTAGTAGTACTATGAAGCAATAATCAATGCAATCCCTTAAAGTCGAGGATGATGGTCTTGGCTCTGTTATCTTTGGACCTTTATGTAGGTTATGAGTCCAGTGCTGGATGGAAAAAAACTTCTGCATTCAGGAAGTACCAGATGGCTGAACGGGCCTTAGATGTTGTTGTCTCTTCCAACATCTTGTCTTTTCATCTAATGCTGGGCATCCATTAGGTTCAAAAGTTGCAGATTCTTCGTGGAGGTTGGTATACAAAGTTCCTGCTTCTAGCATTGATATCGCAGTTGTTGGTGTCAATTTTACATATCTTCATGTTAGAGTTTAGGACATATTTGTATCTTTTCTAATGTCCTCTTCTTTTACATATACATTTTTCAAGTTAGGAGGAGATTTGTTTTGGCAGGCATTCGTCTTTCTTGTAGTTGGTATTAATAAATACAATCTAAGCAGTTACTCAAAAAATTTGAGCAGTACAATTTCATTCTTGGCAAATGTGACTATTAACCTGGATATGATGAGATGCCTGTTTATTTTATACTTGGTGTTAGGTATGCTAGATAATCAACCTGGATATGGTGATCCAAATGTTCATTTCAACCTCAGTGCTAGGAATATCTGACAATCAAATCAGATAGTGTATGGTTGTATATCGTTCTCATGTAGTAATTAAAGAGATATCTTTCAGTGACAGTGCAATTATTATATTTAATTGATTTTTTAAGAACGTGACTCCTCTTCAGTACCTATTCTTTGGTAATTTTTGAAGGATATATTATACTTAGGTGACATGGAATACTGGATCAATTATTGATTCAGTAAGGTCTTCAAACGCAAGGGTACTGCTTGATAAAGTGTCACAATGCCCTTCGATTTTGAGGTAGTTTTTAACATGTAGGGTATATTTTACCATGTTTCCCTTATATGGTATCTATTAGTGCTCTGGTTTGTTTTTAAATGTGGTCATATCACAAAATTATTATAATAAATGTAGAACTCAGGTGGATATATTCTATTAAAGCCCGGTTTTGTTGTGTGTTATGATTTTCTCTGTTGGTTCTTTTGTGAGTAGACAATATGAACTTTTAGATTTTTCTTTCTGATTTTGTTAAGTATGTAAAGATTTTTACTTGTGCACAATAATGGTGCTGGAATGTTCTTACTTCCTTTTCAATACTAGATTGTCATTCCTTTCCGAAAGATTTTATTTTAGAACAAAGTGCTATAGGTATATTTGACTATGTGTGACTTCATAGCTCTTTGACCAGCCATGGCTCAAATTTTTATTGGATTATTTTTTCTAATTTTCTAACAGACAGGCTCTATTAGTGCTCTTAATTTCTGTATTAAGTTTGCACAGCTCACCAAATTTTAACTATAATAAGAAACTCACATAGGATGTATTGTGGCAAAGCCACCTCCCACTGGTTATGCTATAATTCTCCCTAATAATCTTTGATGCCTCTCTGATACAAGACAACTTTTAAGATACAGTATTCTATATCTTTTGTGTTAGATATAAATAATCAATGACCTTAATCTGTGCACATTATGATGACTGTTGTTTGTAAGCATTTTTACTTTGTTGAGTCTCCGGTAACTATTTTGTCAGTTTTGGGCTTATATTTTATTGTTTCCCATCTCAATCAGCATTTTATTTTATTTTCATTGTTGTTGTCGTTTCCTAGGCTGCCTAGCAGAACAACCCCGCATGGGATGGTTATGGAAGTCTGACTTCTTTTGGTCCTTTTCCTTTGAGTTTCTTGGCATCCTCTTCTTACTTGCTTGGCATTCTCTCTTGATTTGCAGCTCTGGAGGGTAGAATCCCGAGCACAAACCCTGCCACTTTAAAGTCCTTTCATATACTTTATTGTCAGTAGTTGTAGGATGTCTCGGCTTGTCAGAAATGTGACATGTCATTTGTCTGCACCAATTGGACATAGGATTCTCATCATATCACATCTGATACATTAAATTATGTGTTTTACATATGTGTGATCGGTTTTGCGTTATGGACTCCCCTTTTCTACTAAGGGCTAGGACGGTGCCTTCTTTGCGAAAGACTTTGGTTTTGGTAAGTGTGACCATTACCCTTTCTAACCTCAGGCATTAGCCGGCTGTGAACCCTCGACCTGACGAATCAAAGTTGCAAGCTCACCTTTCAACCATGGTGGGCACTTGTGTGTTGCATATGTATATACTCTAAATAGCTTTCCAGCTAGTTATTAAAGTTCATACCTTTTAGTTTCATGCATGCAATACTTATTTTGAATATGCTGTATAGAGAACTATGAAGCTCAGAACTAGTGGAAATGAGTTTGCTTTAAAACTCTCAGGCTATAAAGGTGATCTGAGACCTAGTCTTTCCCTTAACATACTCTGAACTTTTCTAAGGGAATACTGTACTTTTTAGCCCCTTCTTACTGCAATCCAGTGTATGAGATATTAAAAAATGGAGATTGAATTATTATTGTCCCTATAATCCACAAGTCACTGAGGGTTTATAGGAAAAAATCATGTACTGTATTCACTTTTGAAATATTTGTGACAGAGTGTTTCGCTCAAAGTCAACAGAGGCTGTTAGATGCCTTTTTAAATAAATTAGTAACATAACTGTTATTTTCTAACTAAAAAAATAATTCCCACTTCTTGACTTTCGCAGATTATGATTATTTGTAATTTGTATTTTAGCTTATAGCTAATCTTAAATATACCTTATTAACTCTTCTTGTACGTGTAGAAGTATAGCCCCGATATAAAGGCTGCTCCTATTTTTCTGTCTGCTACGAGCCAAAAAAA